>LUCM01007006.1:35628-75164 GCA_008360955.1 Fasciolopsis buskii
ACCACCCCTTCGCAGTTTTTTAACTTCGTTCGTGAAACACATATCTGAGGATGGTAGCGGCATGTCACAAAGCCCATCAGAAGGAGTATTTTCATTGACCTCGTATTCTTCCAAGGTCTACCTAATGTAGGCAACTGCGTGCTAGATAACTCTCCGGGTCATGATTAAAAGATGGTCTCCTTTATTCATAATCGTCCCAGACCCCGAACATTTGCAATCAGTACCCAGTCCGTGAGCGCCGCTTACAAATTATCAGACTGAGCTGGTTTGATTGCCGCTCTACGAAGCCTTGATTGGCTCCCAAGAGGCTGCCGATAAATTATATGCAAGTTTACACTCCATTATTATCGACCTCACACAGCCCAACCCCGAACAAGGCGACTGAGCGAAATCTGCAAATATAAAACGATTCCTAAATTGCAGACTACCCGAACATAAAACCTTAGACTTCTCCAGGGCACTGAGGTTAAATCGACTCCAAAATGACTTGCTTGCTGCATCCAAAGACCAACTTTGTAAGTACGGACAAACTGCTCTTCGGCAATCGAATCCCGGCCCGCCTACTGCCAGACTTCTGCGGTCCCGCACTTCTCGCATAAAATCTAGTACCCCTTTGTACACTTTACACAACAGCCAGCAGATCCATGATCCAAAGGAAATTGCCTAGGTTTTATCTCACGCATCTCCTTCACCCTCATTATCCACACAGCTGCCCATTTAATCATCCTCCCTAGGCTGGCAGATCAAACACTTTCGACCATCGTATTTGATGAAGAAAAGATAGAGCAGGATTTAACCGTCATCAAACCATCTTACCACCCTGGCTCCGACGTTGTTTCTTTTGCACTATCCCGCTTCGGCCAACCCGAAAATGCACTTCTTCGTTTTAATCCGTTTATTACCTCCGTGTCAACTAGGGTATTTCCCATTCAATAGAAGTTTCTACCGTCATTTCCGTCCACAATAATGGACCATAGTGCCACCTACAAAACTATCGTCAAAAACCGAATTTCATCCTGGCCAAACTCATGGAGAGGATTGTCAAGGACCAGCTAACTGACTTCCTCACTACCAGTGAATTAACTTGATGAGTGTCGGCAAGGTTTTTGTAAGAGCAGATCCTGCACCTCAAGACACTTTGTTTTTTTTGATCTGGTCACTCTAAATGTCGATAGGAAAAGGCCATTATATTGATCCTTATTGACATGACCAAGGCGGTTGATCGCGTGTTCCATAAACGATTTTTACTATGAATCAAATCCTTTGGCTTGACAGATCCGTTGTGATCGTGGTAGGCCTCCTACCGCTCTGGCTGATGTCAAGTAGTCAGTATCAACGAGACCCTGTCCCAACCCCATTCAGCCAACATCAGTATAATAAAAGCAGTTTCCTTGGCCCCTTACTAACCCTGCTCTACTTAAGCGACATCTTTCGAACAATACGCCACGGCTTACATTGCTTATTTGCCGACGACATCAAGATAGTCAATTCTTTCGATCTATCTTCCTTATCCAAAACCAAGGCCAGTATCATGGAGGATTTGACCTCATTGGATGAGTGGTGTGGGTAATTGGCGGTGCAATTCTGCCACCCAATTCTGCCAACAAACGCGCTCTTCTTGCCAATAAATGCCACGTTCCTCGGGTAGACATTTTCTGAACGATCTCATAAATCTAACCAATAAGGGCCTAAAAGATCTGAGCTAACAATACCCCTGTATATTCATCTTCCCTCTGCAAGCAGTTAGTCAAATCGCAAACACAAATAGGGCTAACGGCCCCGTTGTTAATGCACTCCGCACTCTAACAAGTAAGCTAATGCTATGCAAATTACATTGTAGACCGCAATCGGGGTACTACCCGAAAATTTTCTCTAACATACACATAACTGATCGTGTTGCAATAGACAAAGTACGACGGGCACTCACAAAGAAAATTCTTGGTCCTAAAACAAGCCTTGGTTACGGAGAGCGATCCCAGTTGCTACACCATGACTCCCTTTGTTTACATCGTGCCAAGCCGAACCTCACATTCTTTTCCAAGCTCTTATGTTTGGAAGCGCACACGGCTGGAAGTCCTAAACGAATCGCTAATGCGTGTTCTTGCCCTTTCAGAAATCTACCGTTATCTCTCGTGCTACCACCTTTCAAAGTGTCTTAGGTCAAAATTATTCACAATTATTTGTTCTATCATATGGAATTGGTTAACTGACCATACCTGATCCTGTCAGTATATAACGCAATTCAGGTGCGTACTGTCCAAGTTTCTCAACGCATCCCCTTTTTTCAACTTGACTTGGACCAATATCGGTCTGGACCAAGCTTTTAAATGCCATCTAGACTTCTAGCTCTACTAAAATTAGGTGTCCAATGCTCTGCCAACTTATATTGGTTTCTTTCTAAAGACCAATGGCACCAACGTCTTAGCCCTTATGCCATCCGTCCTGCAACTTCATTAAAAAACAAAATAAAGCAACAGAAATACACTATATTATACCGTATTTCAACGTTTTTGCTTTTCCCAAAGCATGAGCCTCCGTAATCGTCAAGTTACAGTCCTATTTTCTGTATTAGGTCAGCAGCAAGGAGCACTGAGTTATAATGGCAACCTCATCCTAGTACTACCCTGGTCACCCTACCATATAAATTCTTTTTTGTTAACCAAGACACCAGTTTGATGAATCACCAATAGGTAACTCCACAGTTGGCACAAGGCCAATTCACCCTAACTCCTTATCCTCTGTCATAAATCCTACATCCTATCTTGCTTTTTACTTCTTAGCCCAGTTTTTCATTCACACGGCCAAACCTAGGTCGGATGATGTCTCTATTTTTTTAACCGTTTATTATTCACCTTAACCCCAAGCTAGCATCTAAGCGAGATTGCGTCTCTCTCATCTTCCAGATCCTGCACCCAGACTATACGCGCATAAACCAGTTCCGCCCCAACGCTGTCAGCCAGATCTGGCCTGTTCAACCCAAACCAATTCGTCTATCTCCTTAGACACTATAAATCAGACAGATCTTCATGAATGATCAAAAACAGTTACTGCTGCCGCTGGAATGCCTTGCGCACCCCTTCAAATTCCCACACCTACTGACGCCTAAGATAAAAATCGGCAACAGCAAAAATGACGGCATATAGTATACCTTTGACTGGGGTATTTAAAGCCTTTCACTTCTTACACAAATGTTTCATCCATTATACATCTAAATCCACCTTTCCGCCGTCCGCATGGAGATGAAATCGACAGTGCTGGGAGTTCTCTTTTCTCGCTCTCTGCAACAATTTTCCCAAAATCTTGTTCTCCAATGGTTCACCAGCCTTGATAGTATTCCTCCACTCTCCTCAGAATTTTATTCTTCCTCTAGTGCTGCTAAATGCTATTTACTTATTCACTTTGCATAAAATTCCTCTTCTTTTTGACCGATTTCCATCCAATTTTCACGTCCCTACTGATCTTCACCTCAGCTTAACTTTTCTATCCACCATGTAACGCTCTTAACGTTTGCGCCTTCAGCCATGTTTCCACATCCGCCATTGAGCTCCTGTCAAGTTCTGAACCAGCGATAAGTATATCTAGTGCACCTAAACACGAAATGACCTGTAGTTCTTTGCTCACGAAAGGTTCCAAAACCCTGTGTAATCTTCCTAAATAATCTTCGCAGTTTTCATTTTCGTCGCGCATATTTGTGCACTTCGTATTGCTTTTGCAGGGTCTGGCCGTGCTTTCTGAGCAATCCAAAGCTGCCGTGCTCCAATATCTCCACTGGTTTCTATTATTCATGTGTCCTCTGCATCCTCCATTTAAAATTTGATCGCTCTTTGCTAATGACTCTCGCAAACCCAGAAATACAAAATATTATTATTATCGTCCTTGCACTAAATTGCCGCTTGTGGCTAGAGGTTCAAATTGAAACCAGTTGTCCGATAGCACCGGAATGTAACAAGAAAGTTCCAACCTCCTAAATTGTATTAGGCCGTTTGCGTGTTAATGCTGACTGATGCGTCTACTGGGTTTGCTTTTCTGTTCAGGTTGACCGTGCAGCCCCTTAAGTTCAGTTCTTTTAGCACAAGACATAAATGATCCAATGGGCCAAACGGGAGTTCAGAATTCCCTCTGTAGTTTCCACAAAATAATATCCAGCTCTGTAAGTGTTTTTTCTCTGTATCATCGTTCCAAAAGCCTGATCTTTGCTGAATGCAATAGTGAAAAATGCTCATCTCACTCGGTCGGCAAGAGACATTTTTACTTGAGCATTCTATGATAAGTAGAGTTATAACAACGCAACCCATAAGCCACACATAACATATTATTCTGCTTAGGCCGTAGCTCTGTTTCTCAGGGACTGACTTCTCCTGTTTGTGTCTAACATGATCATAAATTTTTTTACCATGAGCTTACAAACTCCTCACTCAGTGTTTATTCACCTGTAAACCATCCTGCCACTGAAGAAGTTGACTGGCACCTCCAGCTTAGTTAGCTTCCTCCACAGCCCAATAAATGTGCTGCTAACCCTTATCTCCATAGATCGCTCAACCATATCCTCTGCGTTTACCATCATCGGACCCTTTAGTATTTTAACTATTTGTATATATCAGCTTGCCCTGTTTTTCTAGTGAAAGAAAATTCGTCCTTACGCCACATGCAATACAACTTCATTATCTACCCCATGCCATTTATGTTACTTGTCTTTTAACTTGCCCTTTCCATGTCTCATCTTTCTTTAGAGGTTAGAACCAAGCCTGCGCACCGCATTCCATGTGAAACTAAACTGCTGCCTTACACAGAAGAATAAATATACTCAGCTTCCTGCAGAACATGACAAGGCTTGGCCTAATATATTTCCGACTGCCCTTGTTTGCAGCATCCTTGAATTGTTGCGCACACTAGGAATCCACAGTCACCTGCGCTTCAAAGTCGCTTTTAACCTAGGTCTCACTGAATGAAATTGTCCAATTTTTCCCCATGACTTTCGGTCCGTTCGAGATCCGAGTTGAAGGATGACTCTAACTCTCAATAAGTAGCCCTTTTTGCTGGATAACACAGTCAGTTAAGTTTTCCAACGCTACTTCCCCGCCAATTCCCTTTTAGCAGCATCACCTGTCGCCTGTATATCGTCTACAAAGAATAAATAATGAAGTCTCATCACCACTGCTAATTCGCTCATGTCTGGCGGAAATAACAAGGGGACCAAAAGTGACAACTAGGAAACATTGCTAGCTATGTTGCGCTTAACTCCTTTCTGGTCATCTGCCCCAACATTAGACCACCTGCCGCTAAGAAAGACCTTTACCCACTGGTACAATTCATCGCATATCCCAAATATATCCAGTTTATGGGTTAGACATCGGTGATTGACAGCACCGAAATCCCTGCTAAATTGGAGGCAACAGTTCGACAACCTCCCCTACATCCGACGTAGCAGTCACCATATTAAAGAAACTAGGCAGGTTTCAAGGTCATCGACTGTCTTTTAGGAATCCAGCTTTGTGTAACAGACCTAGTCCCGTCAAATGCTTGCTTGACCAGTTTCCCCAAATACTAGCTGAGAATGCCCGGCAAGTTCACCGTGAATAGTTATATACCTGTAATTTCTATCCACCCGTTTTAATAGCTATCACTGTTCCCAACGGCCACACTGCTAATGTCTTTCCTTGCATTATCGTGGCACTTAATAAACTAAACATATTTTGGCTAATAATACCCGACAATAGCTTTACGATCGATGGGTGTACGCCATCGTCACAAGCTGATATCTCCATTTGCAGCCTCTACAAATGTTCATAGTTTTCACTCTTTTATTCAGTCCGTATCCTTTATCTCCAATAAACTGCCTCTCAAATACCTATCGTCCCCCTTAAAAGCACTAAAATATTTAAAAATTCATGAAATCAGCAAGGTGAAAACAGACAACATTTGGTTCGGTATGTTCCAGCATTTTTTATTTCCTTATTGTCCAAATTATTTTAAATCATACATACATGTTACTCCATTGGAGCCATGCTTCCCCCAAATCGGCATGTTATACGATTTATATGCACACAAGCGAGCCTTGATTTATGGGGATCCTGTTGTCATTTTCCGTGGAGTCAGAATGATTAAAAGTGCGTTTATGCATCGTCGTTTGTTGGCTACAGTGGCATTTTTATCTTTCCCCGATCATTTTGGCACTCCCCGCTTTCCTCATGGATATTCGTTCGTTCTGTGGAAAAATTAAATCATTGAAAAATTGCAGCTGTCATTGGGAGGTGCCCTGTCGTTTTTTTGCTGAACGCTGGAGATGACGCCATTCTCAAAATTATTACTCTGCTCCGGACGCTATGTTCCAGGGTTGCAATAAAAGACAACATTATCAAGGGGCACGTCGAGTATCTAGCCAGCAGACCATCTGCGGTAGCTTTTAATTTTTCCCGGTCATCTTTATTAGACCTCGCTTGTCCTAACTGTTTGTGCAAAGCAGTTGCAAAGATGGACGTAACCGGTGTTCTGTTGAGAGCGCCCGTCAGTTTCGGCAGTTCAGGAGGTTATATCTCGCGAAGAATCGAACATTCGGAAAGTCTTGTTGCGACAGCGTTTGTGTCATTAATGCGTCACAAGCTGGCGTTGTTACTTTGCAGTTTCACACGAAGGAACTACTTACAAACATGTTAACCGATCCGCGGTGCCACAGCTGCTGCCTTCTCGAATGCGACTTCCTTCAATAATACAAATGGGAGAAGTCTCTCTTCGAAAGCGATAAACCCAAGTTCTCTATCTGTGGCCTTGCCGCAGCGCAAAGAGCTCCTCATTTAAACAGAACATTCGACACCTAACTGACGGCCCAAAGCCACAAAATTTCAACGACATTCTGCAGAGGACAGATGAATTATCTAAGTAGAAACCCAAACACATTTGATTTCGGGTATTATTGACCCTCGGAAGTTTCCATGGAGAGCTCAAGACTTGGTGATACCAAAGAACACCACAAAACGCACAGCTATCGGCCACAGTTAAACGATAAATCGTTTCACCCACGTAGACACCCACCCTTTTCCAAGAATGGAGAAGTCAATCAGCAAGATCTCTCAGATCGAACTATCCAGCACGCTTGCTTAAGGAGCGCTTACTACCGAGTTTCTGTTAAAAAGGAAGGAATTGTGCGGTGTCCGAGACTTCCGGCAACTTACACCGATTTTGCCTTGCCTTATGGTATAGCATGCCTTCAACGGAAGGAGGACGGCACAATCAATAAGGGTCGACTATCTTGCGTCTTCGTTTTTGTGAACAGTATAGTGAAGTATGGTTGCGATTTTGAAGCACATGATGAGAATTTAAGTCGGCTCCTAGAACCATCAACGAAGTGCAGTTTAGCGTTTAATGGACACAAAAGCAAAATGTTTGCGTAATTAAGCATTCTAGGGTTCAAAGGTTACGCAAGACCTGATCCGCAATGCTCAAAGATTCTCAAAGCAACCCTCCCCAAAACCTGAAAGCACAACAACAATTAGACGGGATGTTCGCGTACTACTATCGACGGATCCCCCACTTGTCGGATAAAACAAACACGGATATAATTCAAAGAGTAAGAAGCAAAAAGTCCGAGTATAAGAATTTTTGAACTTACCGCGCAGTCTGAACCAATCCGTAATATAGTGCGAATGTGGCGAATTTTTCTCAGAATGTTAGACCGGTGGTCATTTCATCTCAGAAGCAGACTTCATTCGCAAACACCATTTTGCAATAGAAAAAACTGCCTGCACCATCCCTGATATGCTTGAACAGTATCTTCCGTTTAAGACTGGCAGTCGCTTTCGCCCGCTGACGGACCAGCAATCAGTAGGATATGTGTTCGACAACCAGTCAATCGTAGGTGAGTTCTCTCGCGTACCGCTGGTGTTCCCTCGCCCCAACATTTCCACTTCCACCGTTATTGCTGGTCTCACTCTTCTGTGTCCCACTTGTAGCATCCTTGGTTGCATTCCTCCAGACCGTGCCGCTTCCAACATGTCAGAGAAATCTCGAAAGTTTACCAACGAAAGCGGTGTAGCCGTAAAAGAGGCTACTGCTTATAATTCCAACAGACACGAGTAGTGCCTCGGAAATATCCATAAGGGAAATCAGAAAGTCGTTTGACATCTTCAATATGGAGAGGTCAACCGTACACTACGAACTGAGAGGCGGCAAAAATTTCCGTTTAGGGGAACTCGGATATCACAGCAAAACAGCCCCGGCATTAGCAGCTCTTGAGGAATCCTACTCCATAACGACTCCACCAGTTGCAATCAGGCATCCCAGGTGCTTCAAGCAGACTCAAATGAATCGTCGTGAAGGGTGAGTGCAAGCAAATGATCCTACCAGTGTAACAAAAGCATCCCAATTGGATGGTGCAGTATAAACCAAACCAGAACTTCTCAATTGCGAAGCATAACAATATTCGTTGAAATTCCCATATATTGTCACTCAGCAGGGATGCATTTACAAAACAATTAAAGTACAAAATCGCGCCAATAAGAGCCGCTCCATACCATAGTGTAAAAATGAATCCTTATAGTTCTGAAAACTAGTGCGGATAGAAGCCAGTCTTGTGAAAATCCGGCGTAGATGGCAAACGGTGTCTAAAATTGTCAGGAGCGCTAACTTGACCTGAAGCGAGACATTACAAACCCTTGGGGGCCGCCACGCATCAGATACTCCACTTCTCAACAAACATTGCCACAGTACAAATCTATCAAGATTCAAAGGCAGCGCGGATGTCTACGAACAGGGTTATTGTTGGCCTTCGGAAAGTGAAACGGCGCTCTGACAATTTTGGAAGGTGAAGACTTCATGGACGCATCCACGACCAACGCAAAAGCCAGCTTGTTCCTCACGAGCATGCCTATCGCCCTTCCCGTACAACTTGCAAAGAATGATGGACGAAATCTCACACGCCACCTAGATTGAGCGACTCCATTTTCGTTAGCCCAGTCACTGCGCAGGTCCGTTTTGAAGATGAGGAAAACAACCGACTCCTCGTCCCACGAGGAGACTCTCCCGGGATGCCATAACTTCGGGAACAGAATCTGAAGTTCTCTGACCAGACCCATTGCTCCATCTTTAAATAGGGCTGGGAAGAAGCCATTAGAGCCCGGCGCCTAAGGATTGGATTTGTGTCAGGATCTCCTCTCCGTTATTGAACCTGTTGTAATAGGACGGCGGACGCTCGCCGAAAAGCGGCGGGAGGCACTGACGCTGGGGACCATTTATACTTTGCTGCAAGGTCTCCCACCCTTTGTGCCAGATGTAGCCTCTCGTGGTAGATAGGCAAACCGTCAGCTTCACAGGCTGCTCGCTCACTCCAAATGCTTTTCTTCCTTTAGCTCGGATAAGGTTAAATAACATGCAGAACTTTCTAATGACGAAAACATGTCCCACGTCCAAAGCTTGTGGAGACCACCTGATCTCGTGATCCCTGCGCAAGCTTCCATTGCATTCACGTCTCACCATATTGACCGCCTTCCTGGATGGACTGGGAAACCATAAAAAGACGCAAAACCTCAGCGGAAATTCAGGGTGTCACAATGAGACGGGTCAGGCTACAACTAAGCTATCAGAAGGCAAGGCATTCGTGACAAGTGGCCAGTTAGCGTTTACATTTTGGGGCGAAGGCGATCCTAGATTTCAGCTAGTCAGCTTTGAATGATTGATCCGTGGGTTGGATCAGATAGCTTATTGAAATCTAACTGGCACTGAAGCTTGCGTTTTGAGCACGCAACAACCAACAAAGACAGATTAGCGCAAACTGACGAGTTACCGGAGTCGAATCGGGTATTGCGGTACTATCGGCAGTCTCGTAGACAACACTACCATTCGCGCCAAAAAGAGTTGTTTTGGAGCTGATGCAGCGTAAATTCCAAGAGAGCGAGCGCCAGGTGGCGTGCAACGAACTGAAATAGCTGAAGCTAGCACTGGCGCAAAAGAGTCGACAGTCAGAGAAGAGAGCTGCCAACTACCTCTTAAAAATGTGACACAACAGCTCGCTGGTGGCCAGTTTGGCCCGTCAGCTAGATACGGCTATTACCCTTTAAGGTTTAATGGCCCGACGAAGTTTTTCAGAAGAGGCACACGAACCAATCAATCAGCCACCATCTAGTCTGAAATGACTATGTTCATGGTTTGCACATAAGCTCAAGGTGCGACATCGAATTGAAGGACCCAGTCTAGATCGGGCAAACCAGTAGTATAACGGTCTACAGCAAATTTACATGAATAGGGCTGATGATCTGACGAACGCGTTGTGCTTTTTGATCCACAGAAGAAACCTCGCGCAGTGCGAAACTGTTCGATTCCCCAATGATTTTCCGCGCCCACGTTTCTCGCATTCATGGGCTAGTATAATCGGCCATCCTAGTGGTGGCGTTACCGGAATACAAACCGCTCCTGTTACCTCGCGTTCTCCCTTAGATAGCATACAAATCTGACCGAACGTGTCTCCGCCGAATGATACATATCTTCATTCTCAACGCCTCAGCAAACGAGACGCATTCGAATAAGGACGTATGTACGCACGTATGTGACCATATCTTCATTCCTGTGCTCTAATAAAAATGAAAACCGATTTGACGATAGAAAAACAAAGCAAGCATTGGGGAAAAATGGGCAGTGGCAAAACGAATTTTTGAGTACAATCTAACAACATGAGTGCATAACAAAGAGAATTAAGTTTCGCTTCAGGTAGCCTGTTCCACTTATTCAGTTCGTAAAGGTTTAGTCATCGCATGGATCGCCAAACTTTGAGCACGCGATGAAATGAACGAAGTGAGGGAGGGATAGATACATGATAGCATACAAGAATACGTAATCATACATATAAGTCCTGAAACGCAATAATAAAGAGCGAATAGGCATAAAACGAAGTCTAATCAAACGAAACACTGGTGAAATGCTGTTTTTTCATCTCCGCCAAAAAGAAGTCACGGAAAAAGGGACGGGAGACGATGGGAGTGAGATCAAAGTTAGAGGCGACAATCAAATGCGTAGTACTCCAGTCACGTGGAGATTATTGATGCTTGAGACGAACGCGTCAAAATCCGCATTAAGTTAGCCGCGGAGAACGGCAGTTACCAGGGGAACACTAGTGAGTCATCTGCATACGAAACCGAGCTTCAGTCCGATTGGTTATCATGTTATTACTGACAAACGAACTGAACCAAAAGAACATAACTTCTGTGTTTGCTACTTCGTAATCTCAATTCGTGGTGCCCGAATGCTATTGAGTTAGTTGACTTTCAGGCATATAAACAATGATCATTTCCAAATTGCAACTGCTACGAAAAAGATAGAAATTGTTCAAGATGATCTGCTAAAGAGGAATTATACAGTAAGAAAGAATTGCATGTTCCTAAACTAATCTAAGTGGTTCAGATTAACAGACCCTGGAAGAGATCGTTTTAGAAGATAACTAAAACACGCTATCGGAGTAGGACGTATGAAGCAAAAGATTGAGAAGCAATTTTGTACACATCAAACAGAATGAGGAAAAATAAAACTCTCCAAAGGAATAGGGTAAAATGGAACAGTACGGAGGAAGCTTGTGTGACAATATATGTTTAAGATGCATGAGCATTTTGGATTCAACAAATAACACACGGGAGGCTCGGTAAAACAGGGAAAGACAAAGGAGGTAGATTCGGTATACACACACGATTTCATGGAATCGCAACCGTGACAGTTACCTGTATGTGCAAATGTAAACATAAAAAAATATAAAGTAAAGTTGCAACACCGGTCTGAATAGGAAATGGAAACAGTATCAAAACACACTGGGCTGTGTCTTTCTGGACCCGGTGACCGACTGCAATCGAAGTCAAGCGAAATCCTCAAACATTACGTCATCTTCACTAGCCGTAGACTGTGTTCCCACCAGAGAAGGATGACGTTCAGATTTGAAGCTGCCGTACATAGAACCACCAGAGGTATTGCCAACTCCTGCAGATGTGACTGCAGATTGGAACCGGTGCCGAGTAGGAGGTCGAGGGGCTGGTCCGTGAGTGAGTGAAACACTGGTCTTGGAATCCAGTCCATCTATAGATGTCAGTTCTCCACATTCGGCAGAGTTCATCACCAACGAAAACGGATCGTTTGAAGGAATCCACTGAGTGCTGCTTATCAATGATTGTGCGCCACATAGAGGAAGTGTGACTGCATGACCGACAGAGGAGAACAGTGTGGGACTTCGAGTCGTTTGAAGTATACTCGCCCCTCGGTTACTGTGGTGAATTCGGTAATGGCTGCCAGTGTGAAGATCACCGTTATTGCCAGTATTGACGTTCACGTTACCACCAATATCCATTGCCTCGCGGTTTTGTGTTCCTAGGGGGAACCGATTTGATACACAGATGGGACCGGCACCGGATATTGTGTGCGCGCGACCCGGAACTGTCACCGCTCTGTTCATGTGTCGATGTCCAACAGAATGCGATTGTGGTGGTGCTGTTGTTCCATCGGTCGGATTCCGATGATCGCCATTCATCACATTTCCATTCATTGGAGAGGGTAGTTCGTGTAGGCGACTGGTTGGTGAACTGGAGCGTGGACGCGGAATGGATGGCAGACTATTCACTGGCAGAGGTGGCTGTTGTGTCTGGGTAGGATTTACTGGTGGACAGAGAGGAGTTGATAAATCGGGAATTGTTTTAACTACTCGCTGCTCGGCTGGCATGTTCATGGAAAACACGTCGTCAGCGTCAGGTTCACACACATCCAGCCGATTCTGCTCTGGATTCGGATGGGTTAGAATGAATGGAAGCTCCAAACAGACATCACTGATGCTGAAGCCCAAAATGAGTCTCACTTTAACTTTGTACTGCACCAATATGCCGACCGGCACGACGGGACCCGAATGAGGAGGTGAAATCGTGGATGAGGCCAAATTGGTATCTTCGTGTTTGAGATCCCCATCCATGGCCACCCCGATTTTGTCCCGGTTATGAATGAGTAACGGGCAAAGACGATACAATTTACACCACCCTGTCTGACTCGGGAAGATAGGGAAGCCTTCATCCGATTGAATTTCTGCAACTGTACACTTGTAATTTACCGCGCTATTCAGACAGATCTGAGCATACTGCCGAATTGATAATTTAATTCGTTTAACGGTTTTGTTCGAATTGTTATCCACGAGAACATTCACCGAAAGCGTTTCACCATGGTAGTATTTCTGTTTATCCAAAGAGACTTCGGCCCGAAGACTACCTACACTCATGAGAAAGTCACACAGCACCTCCGTGGATGGTTGAGGACCAGGTTCCTCTGGAGCATAAGTCAACTTCCGGATAACCATACGAACCGAATTCTGCTTTTGCGGTTTGTCATCGTACTCGTCCGCCACATACACTTCCAAATCGTAATCCACACGGCAAGGCTTCCCACTGTCTGGTGGACTAAGGTTGAGCGATACCGATGGCGCAGAATACGGCGGGAGTTAAAAGTAGAATGGATGGGCATTCACTCCCAATTTGCGCATAAGTCGCTCTTGGAGACGAGTTAGACCGGACGGTTCACTGAGCTTCAAATCGTTGCCGACCCCATCGGACGACGTACGACTGTCGACAACTAAATGCAGAGTCCGTGGATAGACTTGTTTTGTTGATAAATAAATATCCTTGTGATAGCTCAAACCCAACAGGTCGACCTCATCCCGGCCATAGCGGAAAGCCCCCAGTAGATGAACAAAAACTTTTCGGTCCTTGACACAGTCAGGATCCACCAAAACTACTCCCTCGACTGGGTCGACATGCGATAGGTGATCGATGAAGTCGCGCTTTCCAAGGTATATTGTTAACTTGCCGTTAGGTGTAGACTTTTTAAATATTCTTGTTCCAGATTTGGGGTTATCTTCCATGGTCGCGGAGAAACGGCTTTTGCTGTGCTACATCAAAGGGCTCCGCAAGAACCTAACAGGGCGGACATAACACAACATGCACAAAGAATACAGGCATGACAAACAAGCGGATTATTCTTTGCATCACAGGAAAATCACCCCGACCTGCGAGTACCACAAGGTCAAGAGGGATGTTTATCTCACACGTTGGGGACATTATCAATCAGTGGGTGTTGAATCCGAGACACTGGCACTCAACGCCTGATATGTCATCCCAGTGATGCCCCCATCCAGTCCTTTAGTGAAGCTTCATCTCCTTCGTTCTGGTGACCCTCAGGCTACAGCCCCTGGCGTCGCCGCGTTGGTGTGGCTCTCATAGAAGGGACCGAAGCAGCGCTACTTGACTGGGTGCCTGTCGAGAGCCCACTATGCGCAGTGCCCACCAGAGCCTCGGGGATGAAAGCGATCGTGGATTTGATGGAAGCAACATGATGCCATTCCAGCGTCATAAATGCAATCAGGACCGCACAGTGATAGAAGGGAGGCAAGGCTCACTGACCACTACCCTTTCTCCAAGGTTATACGGTGCTATGGAAGGGGTGAGCATCTAAGGGGAGCAGGCAGTAAATCCACACAAGCGGGGAAGAATGAGAACGGTGTAGTAGCGAACACACGGAACACATTCTTACTGTATGTGTACTTTTTCACTCATACGCATTTAATAAGTGATAAACATATTTTGTTTCTTGGACATTGCCAAGCCTTGTACGCTGAAATGAAGTATTCTGAGGACCAGCAACTAGTATTAGGTTCCTGACCTCCACAATAATCATGTTGTCACTCCATTCAGTCTTAGCTATAATGCGCAGACATCGGTGATCGAAAACCTACAGGCGACGAACATCTCCCACGCGCATAATCCATGTCCCGCAACCCTACAACAAAACGGAGCGCACTGCAGCACAGCACACACGACATTTCAACTTCAATGAAATATCAGATCGAAGCTACAAGTGCTTTAGTCTACTGCACGCGGTTTCAGCCTCCGTTATACGCGCGTTTACATCGACTGCGGAGCTACCGGCGTTCGACATACGGCTACCAAGATAAGTGGAATGGTCCACAATCACTAGTTCCTCTCCTTCCAGTATCACGTTTGGGGTTCCTTTCTTCCAGTCCCGAAACAGTAGTTTACACTTTGAATATGCAAAGCACATGCAAAGGAGAGAAATCGGCCTCGCGGTTCCGTATATTGCGCGTTGGGCATGGTCCGCAGATTCGACCAGGAACATAACGTCGTATGCCTAATCTAAGCTACGTACCTTATCTCCAATTCTCAGTTGGACACCTACATTCTGAAGAACTCCCACAGGATTCCTCATCAGCTCTTCCATGAAATACTTATAGTGCTAGTAAGTTTACTTCTTGGGCCATGCAAACCATGCAGTGCGCTTGAACATATCCTGCGACTATAATGACAAAAGGGGACAAAATTATCACTTACCTGGAGGCGGTGGGATGCCTATACAACATTTATTTGGTGCGAGGATAAACCTTAGCGAAGTTCCATTCGGGGCACTATCGGCGACTTCTATTTGTAACCGGTCGATGTCACTTTTGCGCATCTCGCAGGCTGCCATATGCGCACAGCAGACCGAAATATACCGATAACGGCACCGGAACGTTGTAGGCTTTCTGAATGTTAGGAATATACACACATCGAACTTGGTAGAAAGGAAAACCGGTGGCAAGAAACGCAATAATTCAGGGAACGGGAAATTTCGAGTGCATTTTCCGATCAGCAGTAAATTGAACAAACGTTGACGGTAGAAAAGGCCGAATATTATAAGCACAAACAGCTTAGCAGTGAAAACGGGCGCATGGGATACAAACAGTGTAATATCATGTTGGAATCATGAGTCAGATTTTCTGTAATTTTTACTTCAGAAATGTCAGGTTTGTGCAGTGATGGAGGTTGGGTTGAAAAAAGAGGGAAAGGGAACGGACTCAACTGATCCAAGTTTTCAGTCGTTATCCCATACATTGCCACGAACGCATGAGCCGACAATGCTGGATTTTTTCAATGAACGGTTGCTAGAATATTCATGGGAAATGACGGTTCTTAACCACTTTCATGAAGAATGTTGAGATGCATTTGTAGCGTCAGTTCACGTCAGATGCAAATTAAAAATTTCCCGTGAGTACATTTTCAATGATTTTGCAAAAGGAAATTGGGAAGGGGAAAGAAAAAGCTAGGACAAATCGGTGCACTTGAACATAGTAACCAGGTGGCTATTTGCTTCAACAGCGCTAGTGGTTGCGGCTAACCGAGTGCTGACCGCGCAGCCTGAAAACGCCGTGTGCGTGTGAACATAGGAGTCGTAATCCTTCAACAAGCCTGCATCCAAACACCGCTGCAGCCGAGCCGCCCGCCCGATGCGCGCCGGCCAAAGCGGTGGATATGGCCATGCCCGCGTTATTGTGGCAATGCTGGTGTACAGGAGACTTGAAGTAAGGAATGCTAATGTGGTGTATGCAGGAGAAGCGAGATCTCTGTTTTCCAGGAGTGGATAATCTTAGGCGACCCGAAACCGTGGTAGTCAAGGTATGAATCATTTGTTTGTACCTAAGCAGAACTGAACGGCTTAGCTTCCAGCTTTGGATTAAGAAACGAGCAGTCCTGCGAGCGGATGAGAAAAGGAAGATGGTAGAACGTGCAGTGCACACCAAAATATGAGGGTTGTGGCTGACGCTGTCAACGAACCTGTTAGTTAGGTGTGTTTAGGTAGAGTAAGGGGGTGATCCAGCGTGTGGATCATCTACGCACATGAATAATAGGGAAATAAGCTGGCATTTAGAACTTCGGCAATTAGCAACGACAGTTGCTGTAAATAAGGAACGGCCTAAATTCAGTGTATTGATCATGAATTATGGTCGATTCTAAGAGATCCGGCCACTAAAGCACAAGAAATGGTCGCTACCAGGAGGCATGTCATGTGTAAAATATCACGAAAGGGAAGAAATAAATGACGCTAAACATCCGGATAAATGAGGAAGCGAGGGTTCTAAACTGTCTAAAATGGACAGCGGATTGTTGATTATGAGGATCGCCTACATTCGTGAGTAAAAAGAAATAAACCGGTAATTGGAGGGACGGACAATGAAAAACGGCTGAAGATATAGACACTGAACGGTCTAGAAATTATGGATGCACCGGGGACTGACTGAATTGACAGCGTTGAAATCCTGTACTACATTCCACTGTAAAAGACCGTGCCCTTGAAGTACAAGAAGTGTTTGGGGCCAGCAGGTACGGTGAACTAGAACTGCCATTGAGGGCAGCAGAGAAACCACATAGGACTCGTTGTTCACGGAGATAGTATGAGGTCCGGGGTTTCTAAAATGGACAGTGAGAATGAACGAGCGCAAGTTGATCTAGATTCATCTCGAGGAAAAGGATCGGGTTCGTCAGAAGCAAAGGTGAATTCAATAAGCTCACACCATAGTTGAGGTGGAAGGGAGATATGGGAGAGTTGTCGACCGTCATTAGTGGTTTTGGTAGACTAGATAGTTCAGGGCATACCCTCACGCGACCTCAGGTATGCAAGTACAATGATCGCAACGGGTTAATAAACTACGCCAGCATACTGTTCCGGTAGAGAGAACTGAATAGCGTAGGTTGATCCACCGCTGAACGCACCGCTGAAGCCCAGAAAGAGCATAGTCGCGAGGCAAACTTGCTTGCGGCTAGTTGGAGCAAATGTCGGTGAATATTATTTTTACCGATGCAACCTCCACAGGGACGAAATCCGGCCCGATGTTCGCGGATATTACTGTCGTGTTTCTGTGTCGAACGGCGCGACATTATCGAAGCTAACACCTCAGTGATTACTGGAATGAAACTAATGTCGGGCCGCCTGTAGTTCCTGAAGATGGATTGATAGAATCGGTGTGTCACTCGAGGTAACGGACTACATTCCTCTTCCATATAACACGGATCTTTAAGGTAGGATTTTTTAACAGCCATCAGCGCGCGACTTGAAAAGAACATGTGGGAAGTTCATCGGGACCGACATCTTTTCCCCTCTTCAGAAGCCGAATATTCGACTCCACTTTTACTTCCGTCAGGGGATCAAGTGGCACTCAAGGATTCACATCTGCAGACTTTGGGCTGAATACATTAGCATGTGGCCAGCTAAACTGATCCTTGAAGTGCTCTGCTCAATGGTCCAGTCATTCCTGTCTAACATGAATGAACTCAGCAGTCTTATCGCACACGACTTCACTAACCGGAGTTCGCCGACAACCGCTGTCGCATGTAAGCCTAAGCGGTCTTTGACTGTTACCTGAAGCGGATGTCACCTCCATCTCTTCGGCTGCTTTAACCCACCAGTTTCGCGGTCATTCCTAAGGCTCATGGTTAACTGACGCTGCAACTGTCAGTGCACCTAATTCACCTCATTGCAGTTAAGGAGCTGGCGTTTTTGTTCCATTTAACCCAACGACCCTTGTAGGGTCCAGTTTCTTTGATGAACGCCAGATCTAAAACCACATGCGAAATTTGCTGCCAAATGCACAGCCCACTTAAATTGCTCATACTGCTCGTCTGTATTGCTGCTCGTCATAATTCTTAATTCTTCGGGTAGTTTCTGTTCATATCTTTTGCAAACAGCGGAATCAGAAAGAAGTTCGACAGCCGATCGGGTTTGTGGCCTGCGTCGATGGCCGTTTAGCTGAAGCGAAACTCGTACTGGACCTGACGCTCCACACCCCGTCCGCGTAACCCTAAGGCACACCAATCCACGCCTACGAATGCCCCGGGTGCCTCATCTCAGGTGAACCATTACGATTGGCTAAAAAATTACTAACACTATTGACATGCTGCGCAACCCCAACCTCTAGACCCCTATCGCCACAGAAACCCAAAATCTCCGCTATCAAACTAGGACAACACAGGTCATTCATGGCAGGTGTGTTTATGGATTGATTGCACTTTTTGCACGTACCAGTTTACTTCCCGCCATACGTCACAACCCGCTCCCAGCTGCATAAGTGCAGTGACCATTGTTGTAAGTTCCGTTGTCTCTCCGTCCACAAGTCTTCATATGTTTTCGTCCCGTAAATTGTTTGAGGCAACCTTGAATGCCTCCCGCCGTTTCACCCCAAGCATTACTTTGCTTATTAAATGTTGTTAATTGCCACTCTCCATCCACCTCGTGTGACGTCCAGTGTGGTTTTGACTCTTCTGCATCCCGTTATTACATCCATATTGATCCTCATCTTTACCATAAAACCTTCCTGATTTTTGAGGAAACCGGGCATATGATCACGCCCACAATTGCTTCCCAGCCAAGATTTGCTCCGGCGACAAGCACCTTTGATGCCTTTAAACGTACTACAATCGAGGGAGGAAAATCTATAATATCCATTGTGGTCTAGCAAATGGGCACATTGATCCAGACACAGGCAAGCGTATCCGTTACCGAGAACACAAGCGCCTCATTGGGACTGCTTGTCACGTGAGTATCAATACGCATCTGTGGAAAGACCAATCACACCGTAACGATTTGGAATTGTTGGGCCACATGTTCCTTTACTTCCTTCAAGGCGAACTCCCATGGAAAGATTTAAAAACAGCGAGCCTGCTTGCTCGCCATCAGAAGATAGGCGAGGCAAAACGGGCCACGCCGATCGATGTGCCTTGTCATGGCTATTCAAAAATGGCTGCTTACCTGCGATACGTTCGAAGTTTGGATTTTTTGGAGGAACCAAACTACGAATATCATCGGCTAATTTTCATGGAGTTACTGCGAAGCACAGGCTGGGAATGTGATTGAGAATTTCACTGGTGTCATCGATCCCTACCAGGAGCAAAGCCGTCATCAGATCAGCACTCAGGTGCTGCCAACTCTCCAAATTCAGAGACAGGTGCGGGTGCAACAAACTCCGTTTCTCGACCTGCTCCAGGCCTGAGTTATCCCGCTCACATACCCGCTGAGAACAATCCGCTCGGCATGTCTATTCACGATCTGGGCGGTGAGCCAAACGAAGCTCCATTGCCTGGTCTGTTAGGTAATGCTGGACTGTATGGGTCTGCGGCCAACCCGACAATCATCCCAACTTCGGCAGGTTCCGGCTGCACAAACAAAGAGAGACTAATCCAGTAACTAGCCCAATGCATTAAGAATGGACCGAATTCTCCGAAGTGTATAATGATTAGTCGGTTGACGCAGGCGCCATACACTATGGCTAAGGCCGTTCGGGTAATGCAACGGATTTACTTGCAGCTGACACAAATCGGGCATTCAAAACCAGATTGTTTGAAGCTGTTCCCACGGGCACCTCTTCATTTGGAGTGACAAACATTCATTTTCGCTCAATGCTGGCGCATTTTCCCGGTCCGGAAGGAAGCGCGGGACATGAGTTTGATATTGTTGGGACGACTAATCTGGACACCAGTGACGTTGATGTTGGTGGCGACCACCACGAAAACGCACTGAGCCAGTCGGATGCTGCCCTTGCTTTGGTCGAGCCAGGCGTTCAAAATCCCGAATCCGCTTCACGTGATCCTTTGTTTTTCGTACCTTGAAACGTGAATATTATTTGTTCTGCAGAAGATTTCAAATTAGTAATGAACCCGAACAAAACAGATCCCCACAATCCGCGCTGGGAGTTGAGAAGGACCTGAAACGTTGGAAGTTACTGAAACAACATCTAGCCTTTTTATCAGCAATCCGCATGTTCTTGCTTCCTAGATCAACTGTGAGCCGCAAGTCAATGTTTAAATTCTGCCGGTATCTTTGGTCTGACCGAAGCTGCCGTTCCATCGCCCAAAAGCACCTTGCCAAACGACTTTACCATTTGTGAAAATGACTTTCTGCAGGATACAGTAACGATTCACACTTGATTGCAATCTCCATTACCTTGGTTTGCCCAGGGTCTTCCGGTTATTATACTCGCACAAGTCCAGCGTCCCATAGGTCTGTCACGTGCAATTTGCATCATCTTTTTCCCTGTTGCCGGTTATGTTCAAAATATTCTATTACTGCTTATAATTTGTGACTATTCGGTTGACTGGATCTGTTGTGCCACAGGTGGTTTGGTCGCTCTTTGCAGTTTGCCTTCCCGTACTGGTCGGCGCGGGTTATGAACGTCAATATTTACAAGTCTGTGAATAAACGCGGCGGTTCTCCTTCTAGTTTGGAATTCCTGTTCAAATCGTCTTTCTCTCTTCATTCTTATTCTTACCACAACGTTTTCTCTCGGTTCCTTATCTCGATTTGAATCGCTTCTCAGTCTTCGCCCGGTTTCAAACCACATCTACTACACCCCTGATTTCAGTCGGCCATTTCACTGCCTATGACGCATGTTTGTTGTTTTCGACATTTGACATACCGACGGCCTTACTGATGCTTCACTTTCGCCTCAGTAAAAGTTTTCTTTTTTGCTTAGGCGTTCTTTAACTTGCTTTTGCTTCGCGATCAATTGTATTGTTCTCATGTAAATAAGCGGAAACCTGATGTACTACCCTCTTATCCACTGCATTAAGTCAGGAAGAAAATCAACACCATTTTGCAGTCATTGGGAACGGTTGCCTATGCTCTTCTTGATCTTCGAGTACCGTGATTCAGTTCCTTGTTCCTTTTCAAGAGCGATCTAGTTGAAGACCCTACCTCAGTTCAATCGAAGAAAAATGAGGCCACCTATACCTTCGTCCTGCGGATCCCTTCACATGGCTCCCGATGAGGAACGGATAGCTTCCCTTTTGGTTAGTGTTTTAGTAGATTTTTCTAGCCTCCTTTCTTCCGTGTCTCTCTGTTATCCGGCATTTAATTTATGTGACCTCCAATCACTACGTCTTTGCTCACCTCTTGACTGCGTATCTATGCGTCTGTACGAATTTCTATGTTTTGTTCAGTTGGGTTACTTCTCGTCCATGGCGCCCCACTTCACACTCTTTACCACTCTTCCTAATCCCTCATTGTGTCCTCCATAAACAGGTAGGCCACACTTGTTCTCCACTTGGTCGCTGGATTCGTTCGGTGTAAATATCAGCAAATCACACTTGTTTGCAGATTTTACATCGTAAAACGTCGTGTTTGGTTCATCTCTACCTGGGTTCTCTAGTTCATTATGATCGTGTTCTGACAGATAACTAGATGAAGCAAATTTTCCACAAGTTGGATCGTGGAACTGGCGCTGAAGCATCCGGTAGCAGCCCACCCACCTGTCTTATTCCAGGTTCATTGCCGACTAGCTTTGTTGCTTATGAATTGTTTCCCTCTTTGTTTCTTTTGACACTTATCTTGTTCTCCTAAGTTTGTAAATTGGATTACAGAACGCATCTCGGCATCCTAACCCTCGGTTTAGCCCGAGAGTTTCATAAGACCCATGGAAAACATGCACGCGTGTTTGCACCCTTAGTTGTATGCAACATGCGCGTCATCCTTTGTTCCCGACCCAGAAGTTATCTGGTGTCCATTTCTCTAAGTCGCAGAAACTTAGCCTTCATCATATTGCCAAATGGGACTTTAAAAAGGTACCCCGTTAAAATGCCCACGAGCACCTTTACGACCGTTGTGATTTCACATGGTCCGTCTTTCATTTGGTCATGTCGTTTCAGATCCTAGAATCCAGATAATCTAATACCAATTCTGTGATCAATTTATTCTGTTTGTTCAATGAATGAATGCGCAAATCTCCCGCTCTCTCGTCTAAAAGTCTTCAAACTTGTTGCTTCTATCACCGGTTTAATCTCCTGCTCCCATCAGCCTAGCTGTACTCCATTTCCGTTTCCGATTAGATTACAGGAGCGTACGGCGATATGCCTGATTTTCCAGATTCTTGCAAAGAGAGCTCCTTGGGACTGACGATGCTTCAACAACATGGAAGTGGGAAACCCCTATCAGTTTTTACAAAGGAAGAAACAATTGGTAAGACGATTTCCCCCCGATTATCCCCTCAACCCCACAATTCGCACACGGTGCTCGCCAAATACGGCAATCCATGCATCGTCTGATCTCTCTTTGAATTCGTGCACTATCCCCACCTTGACCATCTTCCCCGTTAGATTGTTCTAGTCAATCACTACTCGTATTGCAAACAATTTAATCCTGAAACCATCGATTACGTCTTCTCGCACGGCCGTTTTTCCGTGACCTCTGAGCGTTTTGTTTCCCCTTATCTGAAATAGAGCTCCACGGTTACCTCGTATCTCGGCCAGAACCTTATTGATCTTGAAGGCCTGTGTCAATTAACCTCTTTCCATACGTCCTTCCTATCCAGCGTTTTCAGCCTCTGCTCATATCCCATGCGCCTCGAATTCCCAACCCACCGTGTAAATGCACGGTAAACCTGTCGCAGCATCTTATTATCTCTTACCAAAAATGGTCTCCATGCCCGAACACAGTATTCCGAGTGCGGTCTGACAAATGCCATAAACAGTGGCAGGAGAACGCTAGGCCTCCATGAGCCTACGGTCCTCCTAAGTCGGCGTAGGGCACACTACACCCTTCTGGCTGCCTTCTGAAGTTGGAGACTGGGGATGAATTCCGCATTCACGATCGCCTCTAGATCTCTTGCCTGCTGAGTTCGCGACCCGATGTCAAGATGGCTCATACCATCCATGAACCGCTGACATTTAATCAAGTTCAACGGAGGATCCCAGCTGACCGACCGGTGGTAACCTTTATTCAGATCCCTCTGGATAGCCTCAAATTTTGCCGCCCCTTATAGTTTGATTTTGTCAGCAAGCATGAGATACGGATTTTTCAACCTGTTGGCCATCTGGTTGACATATATTAAAAAGAGCAGTAGCTCTAAGACAGACCCCTGAGGGATCCCGATGTATAGCAGTCCCCTGCACGCCCTGAAAGATCTGCCCTTCAAACCTCGTGCTCTCCAGTTACGTTCTATGGCATCAACTCCGACAGCCTTCACTTTCTGGTCAAGAAGCCTGCCGTTCACAGGATCAAAGGTTTTCTAAAATTCCAGATAACAGACGTGTATCCTCCTGCATTTGTCAGTTCTACCCGTTACTTCATCCAGGAAGCTGATGAGGTTGGTCAGACAGGAACGTTTGTGCCAAAATCTGTGTTGCTCTATCATCATTAAACGGTTACCCTCTGGATGTTTGACTACCCCGTCGCGAAGGACTCTTTCAAGACCTTTCATCATGATGGATATCAAGCTTACCGGTCTACATCTGCTACAGTTTTCTCTGCCCCCGCCTTTATGCAGCAGTACGACTGTCAAAGGCAACCAGTCCGTGGGAGCCGCCCTTCATTCAGCAACGTAATAACGAGCTGGGTGCAAGGTTTCACCCGAACCTCCGCCAGCGGCTCTACTAAGTGTGGGTGGACCCCATCAGGCCCCGCTTTCATTGCACCTACGGAATTTTGCAAAGCAGCCTAAGACTACACGTAATTGTGATGGGACCTAGGGTTGATTTCAGCGGCCCCAGGGATCCACTGCTCATGAAAAGTTTGACACTGTCGTCGGATGCGTGATATTATCTCCCTCTCCTCACTGTACCTCGGGTAACCTCGGTAGCCCTATGTGTCCTCATACCTCACGTAAACCCTGTGTTTCCTCTTCCTGGCTCTCGCGATTTTACTTCTCCACCACGATGGTAGCTTTTTTCGATCGATTCTGCGGAGGGGTGCAACCAAATCTTTTCATTCTAACAGGTTGCTCTTAATTGCCTCCACAAAGTTGCCACCTCTGTCTACTTCCCACCAGGTTTAGAGACCAAAGTCTAGCGGTCTACTTTCATCCACTCCTGGGGAGTTCATTCCATATTTATTGGGGGACACCAGTCCCTGCAGCCCCAGTCGCATACGGATTACGACGTTGGCACTCCTACCCATGGGATATCTCAACCTAAGGCTCCCTGTATCATTCGGTGTTCCTGTTAGCACCAAGTCAAGATTTGAGCTACTTGCCCGAATCTCTACTTAGTAGCTCGGGTAACGTTTGATTCATCCAACTCTCGTGCACTAGTTGCAGGAATTGATGTCTAAAGATACCTTCGTTACTGTCTCTCACACCCTGCCACTCTCAGGAGCATCGAAATCTCCCAGCATGAGAAGTTTGCCTGCAGACCCTGCAAACACACTGAAAAAAGGAACATCTCCCCTTCCTCCATTTGCGTCTAACCCGGGCCACAGTAAACATCTATAACCGATCTTCTCAAGCCGTCAGTTACGATGATGAAGTCCGGATCATGTGGGTTTGTGGTATGCCGTTTGTGGCCTTCTTACGCCTCGTATGTTTTAGCCCCTATTATCAGGGTACCGCCTCCTATTCTTCTATCAGTCATATCTATTCCCTACTGATAAAACCTGGATACTCGGAGCGATTTATTTTCACGTGGTGTGGCGGGTGGTTTTCAGTCTGCGGGCTTACATTTTCTCAATCCTCGTCTGACCTCGAATTTCGGTTCCTTCAATGTGCGCGCTCTCACGCAGGTTGGCCGACAGGCATGTTTAGGTCTGGTGGTGGACTCACTTTAGATTGATGTCTGCCAAGGAATTCATGATTCGAGTGGAGTAGATCAACTGACAGGGTCTGATGCTTCGTCGAGATATCACATTCACATTTCAGGGGACGAGGCAGCTCAAGCTCACGCGTGTAGGAATGGCCTTGAGTGGGGAGGCTAAAACAGCCCATTTAGGCTGTATTTCACACATAGTCGCTTGTGCGCATTGAAGCTGAAGACGTTTGTCGGCATCCGGAAGGACAGCAATGTTGATTGCACTTTATTTGCCATCCCGGAAAACGACCAAACAATCTGCAGCACTGCCATGCAAAAAGACAAAATTTGTGACGCAGCCGTCACTATTTTTCCCAAGGCAAAGGCTCAGACATTGTAGTGGTGACGCGGAACTTTAGCACAAAATTTGGAGGCAGAATGCATCAAAGTATGTTCAGGTGATAGCTTCGATATTGCTGCTCCATTTGACACCGGTTCGGGAAAGTGACATCCGAGAACAGCAGACTCTATTTCGTTCAGATTGGGACCGCACCGACAATATATTTACTGTTCGCCGGGTACTCAAACCACTGCTATTCGACCATAGTCCATCTAGCTTTGATAAGCACTATATATTGTCCCTCACCAGGACGGTATGCAGGTATAGTTCATAAAACCGTTGCATGCACTGCATTTGCTTAAATTTGGTCCGTAACGGTATGCGCTAAACTAACTGGTTCAACCAAACCGACTAGCGGCGTTCGACAAAAGTTCCATCTCTCATTCTTGCTTCGTTATTTCATGGAAGAGTTGATGAGGAATCCTGTGGGAGTTCTTCAGAATGTAGGTGTCCAACTGAGAATTGGAGATAAGGTACGTAGCTTAGATTAGGCATACGACGTTATGTTCCTGGTCGAATCTGCGGACCATGCCCAACGCGCAATATACGGAACCGCGAGGCCGATTTCTCTCCTTTGCATGTGCTTTGCATATTCAAAGTGTAAACTACTGTTTCGGGACTGGAAGAAAGGAACCCCAAACGTGATACTGGAAGGAGAGGAACTAGTGATTGTGGACCATTCCACTTATCTTGGTAGCCGTATGTCGAACGCCGGTAGCTCCGCAGTCGATGTAAACGCGCGTATAACGGAGGCTGAAACCGCGTGCAGTAGACTAAAGCACTTGTAGCTTCGATCTGATATTTCATTGAAGTTGAAATGTCGTGTGTGCTGTGCTGCAGTGCGCTCCGTTTTGTTGTAGGGTTGCGGGACATGGATTATGCGCGTGGGAGATGTTCGTCGCCTGTAGGTTTTCGATCACCGATGTCTGCGCATTATAGCTAAGACTGAATGGAGTGACAACATGATTATTGTGGAGGTCAGGAACCTAATACTAGTTGCTGGTCCTCAGAATACTTCATTTCAGCGTACAAGGCTTGGCAATGTCCAAGAAACAAAATATGTTTATCACTTATTAAATGCGTATGAGTGAAAAAGTACACATACAGTAAGAATGTGTTCCGTGTGTTCTATCTTTTTCGTAGCAGTTGCAATTTGGAAATGATCATTGTTTATATGCCTGAAAGTCAACTAACTCAATAGCATTCGGGCACCACGAATTGAGATTACGAAGTAGCAAACACAGAAGTTATGTTCTTTTGGTTCAGTTCGTTTGTCAGTAATAACATGATAACCAATCGGACTGAAGCTCGGTTTCGTATGCAGATGACTCACTAGTGTTCCCCTGGTAACTGCCGTTCTCCGCGGCTAACTTAATGCGGATTTTGACGCGTTCGTCTCAAGCATCAATAATCTCCACGTGACTGGAGTACTACGCATTTGATTGTCGCCTCTAACTTTGATCTCACTCCCATCGTCTCCCGTCCCTTTTTCCGTGACTTCTTTTTGGCGGAGATGAAAAAACAGCATTTCACCAGTGTTTCGTTCGATTAGACTTCGTTTTATGCCTATTCGCTCTTTATTATTGCGTTTCAGGACTTATATGTATGATTACGTATTCTTGTATGCTATCATGTATCTATCCCTCCCTCACTTCGTTCATTTCATCGCGTGCTCAAAGTTTGGCGATCCATGCGATGACTAAACCTTTACGAACTGAATAAGTGGAACAGGCTACCTGAAGCGAAACTTAATTCTCTTTGTTATGCACTCATGTTGTTAGATTGTACTCAAAAATTCGTTTTGCCACTGCCCATTTTTCCCCAATGCTTGCTTTGTTTTTCTATCGTCAAATCGGTTTTCATTTTTATTAGAGCACAGGAATGAAGATATGGTCACATACGTGCGTACATACGTCCTTATTCGAATGCGTCTCGTTTGCTGAGGCGTTGAGAATGAAGATATGTATCATTCGGCGGAGACACGTTCGGTCAGATTTGTATGCTATCTAAGGGAGAACGCGAGGTAACAGGAGCGGTTTGTATTCCGGTAACGCCACCACTAGGATGGCCGATTATACTAGCCCATGAATGCGAGAAACGTGGGCGCGGAAAATCATTGGGGAATCGAACAGTTTCGCACTGCGCGAGGTTTCTTCTGTGGATCAAAAAGCACAACGCGTTCGTCAGATCATCAGCCCTATTCATGTAAATTTGCTGTAGACCGTTATACTACTGGTTTGCCCGATCTAGACTGGGTCCTTCAATTCGATGTCGCACCTTGAGCTTATGTGCAAACCATGAACATAGTCATTTCAGACTAGATGGTGGCTGATTGATTGGTTCGTGTGCCTCTTCTGAAAAACTTCGTCGGGCCATTAAACCTTAAAGGGTAATAGCCGTATCTAGCTGACGGGCCAAACTGGCCACCAGCGAGCTGTTGTGTCACATTTTTAAGAGGTAGTTGGCAGCTCTCTTCTCTGACTGTCGACTCTTTTGCGCCAGTGCTAGCTTCAGCTATTTCAGTTCGTTGCACGCCACCTGGCGCTCGCTCTCTTGGAATTTACGCTGCATCAGCTCCAAAACAACTCTTTTTGGCGCGAATGGTAGTGTTGTCTACGAGACTGCCGATAGTACCGCAATACCCGATTCGACTCCGGTAACTCGTCAGTTTGCGCTAATCTGTCTTTGTTGGTTGTTGCGTGCTCAAAACGCAAGCTTCAGTGCCAGTTAGATTTCAATAAGCTATCTGATCCAACCCACGGATCAATCATTCAAAGCTGACTAGCTGAAATCTAGGATCGCCTTCGCCCCAAAATGTAAACGCTAACTGGCCACTTGTCACGAATGCCTTGCCTTCTGATAGCTTAGTTGTAGCCTGACCCGTCTCATTGTGACACCCTGAATTTCCGCTGAGGTTTTGCGTCTTTTTATGGTTTCCCAGTCCATCCAGGAAGGCGGTCAATATGGTGAGACGTGAATGCAATGGAAGCTTGCGCAGGGATCACGAGATCAGGTGGTCTCCACAAGCTTTGGACGTGGGACATGTTTTCGTCATTAGAAAGTTCTGCATGTTATTTAACCTTATCCGAGCTAAAGGAAGAAAAGCATTTGGAGTGAGCGAGCAGCCTGTGAAGCTGACGGTTTGCCTATCTACCACGAGAGGCTACATCTGGCACAAAGGGTGGGAGACCTTGCAGCAAAGTATAAATGGTCCCCAGCGTCAGTGCCTCCCGCCGCTTTTCGGCGAGCGTCCGCCGTCCTATTACAACAGGTTCAATAACGGAGAGGAGATCCTGACACAAATCCAATCCTTAGGCGCCGGGCTCTAATGGCTTCTTCCCAGCCCTATTTAAAGATGGAGCAATGGGTCTGGTCAGAGAACTTCAGATTCTGTTCCCGAAGTTATGGCATCCCGGGAGAGTCTCCTCGTGGGACGAGGAGTCGGTTGTTTTCCTCATCTTCAAAACGGACCTGCGCAGTGACTGGGCTAACGAAAATGGAGTCGCTCAATCTAGGTGGCGTGTGAGATTTCGTCCATCATTCTTTGCAAGTTGTACGGGAAGGGCGATAGGCATGCTCGTGAGGAACAAGCTGGCTTTTGCGTTGGTCGTGGATGCGTCCATGAAGTCTTCACCTTCCAAAATTGTCAGAGCGCCGTTTCACTTTCCGAAGGCCAACAATAACCCTGTTCGTAGACATCCGCGCTGCCTTTGAATCTTGATAGATTTGTACTGTGGCAATGTTTGTTGAGAAGTNGATTAGACTTCGTTTTATGCCTATTCGCTCTTTATTATTGCGTTTCAGGACTTATATGTATGATTACGTATTCTTGTATGCTATCATGTATCTATCCCTCCCTCACTTCGTTCATTTCATCGCGTGCTCAAAGTTTGGCGATCCATGCGATGACTAAACCTTTACGAACTGAATAAGTGGAACAGGCTACCTGAAGCGAAACTTAATTCTCTTTGTTATGCACTCATGTTGTTAGATTGTACTCAAAAATTCGTTTTGCCACTGCCCATTTTTCCCCAATGCTTGCTTTGTTTTTCTATCGTCAAATCGGTTTTCATTTTTATTAGAGCACAGGAATGAAGATATGGTCACATACGTGCGTACATACGTCCTTATTCGAATGCGTCTCGTTTGCTGAGGCGTTGAGAATGAAGATATGTATCATTCGGCGGAGACACGTTCGGTCAGATTTGTATGCTATCTAAGGGAGAACGCGAGGTAACAGGAGCGGTTTGTATTCCGGTAACGCCACCACTAGGATGGCCGATTATACTAGCCCATGAATGCGAGAAACGTGGGCGCGGAAAATCATTGGGGAATCGAACAGTTTCGCACTGCGCGAGGTTTCTTCTGTGGATCAAAAAGCACAACGCGTTCGTCAGATCATCAGCCCTATTCATGTAAATTTGCTGTAGACCGTTATACTACTGGTTTGCCCGATCTAGACTGGGTCCTTCAATTCGATGTCGCACCTTGAGCTTATGTGCAAACCATGAACATAGTCATTTCAGACTAGATGGTGGCTGATTGATTGGTTCGTGTGCCTCTTCTGAAAAACTTCGTCGGGCCATTAAACCTTAAAGGGTAATAGCCGTATCTAGCTGACGGGCCAAACTGGCCACCAGCGAGCTGTTGTGTCACATTTTTAAGAGGTAGTTGGCAGCTCTCTTCTCTGACTGTCGACTCTTTTGCGCCAGTGCTAGCTTCAGCTATTTCAGTTCGTTGCACGCCACCTGGCGCTCGCTCTCTTGGAATTTACGCTGCATCAGCTCCAAAACAACTCTTTTTGGCGCGAATGGTAGTGTTGTCTACGAGACTGCCGATAGTACCGCAATACCCGATTCGACTCCGGTAACTCGTCAGTTTGCGCTAATCTGTCTTTGTTGGTTGTTGCGTGCTCAAAACGCAAGCTTCAGTGCCAGTTAGATTTCAATAAGCTATCTGATCCAACCCACGGATCAATCATTCAAAGCTGACTAGCTGAAATCTAGGATCGCCTTCGCCCCAAAATGTAAACGCTAACTGGCCACTTGTCACGAATGCCTTGCCTTCTGATAGCTTAGTTGTAGCCTGACCCGTCTCATTGTGACACCCTGAATTTCCGCTGAGGTTTTGCGTCTTTTTATGGTTTCCCAGTCCATCCAGGAAGGCGGTCAATATGGTGAGACGTGAATGCAATGGAAGCTTGCGCAGGGATCACGAGATCAGGTGGTCTCCACAAGCTTTGGACGTGGGACATGTTTTCGTCATTAGAAAGTTCTGCATGTTATTTAACCTTATCCGAGCTAAAGGAAGAAAAGCATTTGGAGTGAGCGAGCAGCCTGTGAAGCTGACGGTTTGCCTATCTACCACGAGAGGCTACATCTGGCACAAAGGGTGGGAGACCTTGCAGCAAAGTATAAATGGTCCCCAGCGTCAGTGCCTCCCGCCGCTTTTCGGCGAGCGTCCGCCGTCCTATTACAACAGGTTCAATAACGGAGAGGAGATCCTGACACAAATCCAATCCTTAGGCGCCGGGCTCTAATGGCTTCTTCCCAGCCCTATTTAAAGATGGAGCAATGGGTCTGGTCAGAGAACTTCAGATTCTGTTCCCGAAGTTATGGCATCCCGGGAGAGTCTCCTCGTGGGACGAGGAGTCGGTTGTTTTCCTCATCTTCAAAACGGACCTGCGCAGTGACTGGGCTAACGAAAATGGAGTCGCTCAATCTAGGTGGCGTGTGAGATTTCGTCCATCATTCTTTGCAAGTTGTACGGGAAGGGCGATAGGCATGCTCGTGAGGAACAAGCTGGCTTTTGCGTTGGTCGTGGATGCGTCCATGAAGTCTTCACCTTCCAAAATTGTCAGAGCGCCGTTTCACTTTCCGAAGGCCAACAATAACCCTGTTCGTAGACATCCGCGCTGCCTTTGAATCTTGATAGATTTGTACTGTGGCAATGTTTGTTGAGAAGTCGAGTATCTGATGCGTGGCGGCCCCCAAGGGGTTGTAATGTCTCGCTTCATGTCGAATTAGGGCTCTTCTCAATTTTCGCCTCTCCCCTTAGTGATTTTTCCGGTCTGAGTTTAGCCAGTCTGTAAAGTGCGTTGTGTATTTGATTGTGGTTAACTCTCTTGCATCTCAAGGTTCGGTGGGTCTTTATATAACTGGATGCTCGATTCGGGACTCGTCCCCAGCCCCACATACTTTTCCCCCTGTGCACGCCTCTATTTAGTTCTAAATCCGAGTGTGGGCACCAAAGTGCGTATGCGTGCCTGCTGGCGGCTCCCTGGTAGCTCGGTCTACATCGAGTTAAAACATCCAGGCAACCTTGGAGGTGCGTTTTATTTCGATGCGCACAGCAAACCTGATCCCCCGATTATTCGATGATTGTCTGTTCATGCATCCCTCATGAGGCGAAAGATGAGTTCTACCGAGAAATATCCCCTTGTTTGTTCAGCAAACCGATGAAGGTCAAAGTAATGAATTATGCCTTTAAATATCTAAGCCAAACTATCAGTCAGAACACGACACAAAATGATCGCCATAAAAGAAAAGCTGGTCAGTTCCAGAATCTTCAGTTAATTTCGGACAGTTCAATGCGTTAACCTACTAATAACCGACGGTTTCTTGAGGACTATATCTGGGTGGCATTCCCTTTGCACCGACTAGTTTATAGAGACAGAAAGTTCCTGCACCCAGGGTGGTTTCAGGCAGACATCAAGAAGCTCCATAAACGAACGACAAAAGTTCCAAAACTTATTTACCCGTTTCATCTCGAGCGCAGGTACCTTTACCTTTGACAAGAATACATACGAGGGAACACGAATGCCTAGTGTGACCGGCTTTGAGGATCGTCTACTCCACCGTTTGCAGCGTGCACTGTGGCAGAGGCTTTCGAAGGAGTTGTTTAGATTACATAGAAACTAGAACAACGAGCGAGCGCACAAGCTGAACAAGCGTCTCAGCTAGTATCAATGCTGACATTAAGCCATTCTAACGGATAGTAGAAAGCGTGCTACACATCGAAATTCATGGCTCATTATAAGTTTAAATTGGTCTATACAAGGCAGACGTAGCAGCAACTTTTAGACGAGCGTGATCGGTCCGTTACCTAGCTGCCATCAGTGTGAGTTACTTTAACTCCTGCTTCCTGGAATGAATTTTGATCTGTATCACGTTCATATAGGTGTACATAATGTGCACACATCCAAATTTACGACAGATCGAGTTACATAGATCCGATCTGTAACCATGGTCCGGAAGGCTGTATTACGACATAGATTTGGAGTCCACTGGAAGCTACCACTGTCATGCAGCGAATAACACTTTCAGACAGCCTCCAGAGCTCCACAACGCGGTTCGTTAAATTTCCGGCTCAGAATTTCAGCCTAAAATGGTGCCCTTGTAAGATATCGGAGCAAGCTCAAAACGGCCATTAACCACTAGGCCAGTCAGGCCCTTCGCAATTGCAAAAGTTCGCCCCTGGTTGCCTGCATTCCATCGAGTAGGGGCCGCGCTTCTGAATTTTCTGCGCAAAACTCTTTCCTTACCAACCAGTCAGCATGCCCGTTGCAAGATGTTAGACGTTCTGTACACACTCTGGTAGTGTCGTGGTCGTCGACCATTTCAGGGATTTTGGTGACGCAGATTGTAGCTCTGTTGTCATTTTTCAAAGGAGGCTTTCCCGAGTACTTTGAGATTGACGTCATTTTCAATATTTCGCCGCTCAAAATTTTTATGTCTGCAAAAAAGATTAATCAAAACTCGCCCTTTGATCGGCTGTATCAAGTACTTCTCAAAACGATATCAACGATATAGCTCAATTGACCTTTAACTTGTGTTGGTGGGTCACCAAAAAACGGGCGGCAGTGTCCTGTGTTCGTTTTCTCTCTTTCACTGTCGGGTTGATGTAGCCGTTCCATTTCCGTGCCTTTTTCTGTACGTTGTGACAACTCACTTAAGGAAACCGGTGTTTCGATCCATTTTTTGTGCTACTACAGGGCCTGAAGAGTTAAGCCCGAACCATCCTATCCCCAAATTCGATGTGTTCGTGCCCTGCTAGACCTCAGGCGGTGTGCTCCTGCTATCGTGCGATGGCTAGTGATTATGGTTTGTACTTCGGCATGTGAAGACCAGTTCAACTGGGTAACACAGGTAGCATGGGGCTCGAATGCACGTAGTACTGAAGCAGAGGATGCACCAGCACTTTATAAGATAGCATGGGCACACAAAAACCAACGCTCTTGGCGACAGTTATCCACACGAGTCCACCAGACGTTGCCTCATTTGATTTCCGTTCTCCTTCTACTTTTCCAGCCCCACCTTCATCTCTGGACCAAGCTGAAAATCTCAAACTCAAAATTGCTCAAAGCAAACCTCATGTATTACTGTTACGGTTACGAAATTTCCATCCCGTGTCGCAAATTTGCACGCTCAACGGACTGCGCTTTCAGATTTTTCGCGTTTTCTACTGCCTTATGTGATATTCAGTCTGGTATTCACTCATCTCCATCCCATTACCGCATCCACATTGATCCTCATCTCTACCCTATGACTCGCTTGGTTTTCCAGGATCCCGGTCAACTGGCGCCGAAAGCTATTGCCTTCCAGCCATATTTTGCGCCCGCGATAAGCACTTTTGATGCATTCAAACAATATTAATCGCAGTGCGTGACTGATAATCAGCCACAGAAAATCTTTGCGAACCACTATCTGGCTTTGATTTAAAAGTCCAAACCTCGTGCTCAGCAAATCAAATTGCCTGCTATGATCCTGTGAGCGAAAACATGTTGCGTTGTATGTGGTACCTTTTTCCGTGTCTGCACTGTGCTTTCTTTGCACAATTTTGATCTTGCCTCGCGCATGCCTCTCGCAAATTGAGAACTATACGTCATTATTATGATGATGATTATTATTACTATGATTAATATTATTAAAAATTGGGCGGGACATCTGATGGGTGGTTAACTTGATCACCGGGGTAATGAAGTCTTTTCTCATTAAATTCAGCCTCACGGTAGGTTGCCGCCATAGCCATGTTTGCCGACCCACTTTGGGTTACATAGGTAGAGTAGGATGGAACGTAAGCAGGGAGTAGGGCACGAGAGGTGTTTTGAATAAAAGAAAGTTCGACGGAAGCGGCATAGAGTTGTAAAGCATGAAACCTTGGGCGTAGGAGAGATACCGGTAGGCGGGAGATGCCGGTGAGTTTGTTCCATAATGCATACTGTTGTCAGGTTGGAAATACATACCATTCCATCGCATGTTGAATGGCACCGATTGAGAAGACGGTAAGGCTAGATGTGGCTAGACGGAATGGTGCCTGACGCTGTGCGTGAAAGTTGGCGAGTTAATGACAGTCGGGCCAAGTGGTTGCTCGTGTACAGGCAATCGTATGGCAGTTGAATGGATTGGAGACCGGATAACTCCGGGGATCGCTTCTGTGCTGCGAATCTTCATAGGCCATATACTCTTAGGTTTGTCCGTTTTGTAGTAGACGTTTACTAGAAAATGAGCCGGCTTTTTTAGTTGTCTGTTGATAGGCGGGCATTGTTGCTTCTTAGATGTGATTAGCATTTCTATAGCTCCGCAACACTGTCCACCGTAAGCGGTCGGTTTTTTAATGTAGACTACGAAATACTTATTGGTTGGTCATGAAACCTGGCCATTACGAGTACCCTCTATCTCTTTTAAAAGTAATTTTGGGCGCCAGAATTCCCGACGCAATGAATTGACATCGATGCCAGATTACTCGTCTTTCAGCGCGCGTACTATTCCGCCGACTACAATCGTTTGGATGCCTCTTCCGTTCACCCGACCAGCATTGTCTCGTCACCGTATCTGTGCACAGACTGGTGTCGGCGACGAGGGAACCTAAGAACTCGGCCGGTTACCGTTTTCGGAGACAAATCAAATTAGTATGGTGTAGGGTACTCTGCAATGGAAACTGAACGGGACCGATATCTGCAAAGAACTCGTTGCTAAACACCAAATATAGGCAGCTGTGATGAGGGGCATTCTTGAAGCCGGATTATCCTCTTCCAAGAGCCAGTCGCCATAAAGTAGGAGCGGATACCTGTTCCTGACTCGCACAAAACGGTGTGGGTATCTGCTCGGATAAACGGGACCGCCGGCTGTGCGCTGCTTTTCAAGCGGTTAAGTTAGAACCAGAGAAGAACGTCAGATGCAACACAACAGTCCTTCCGAGGATGACAAAAAAAAATCAGGAATCATCCTACTCAACAGATTAGTAGGGCAAAAGATGCATTTAGAATTAGGTTTTGATACGGGACGAGAAGGGAGTGGGAAATGAAATGGAGAGATGGTCGCATTAGGAAGACAGGAAGTGATATCAGAGACTAATAAGGGTAGTGTAAGAGTGAGGTCAAGGTTGTGTCCACGTTCGCCGAAGCGATTGGGGATGCATTTGAGGGGATCAAGCAGTTATTCAATGTTGTTGGTCGTTCCGAAAGACGGGGTCGAAGTGTGCAATTTACTACAATAACCAATCCAAGTTTTAGACGTTCACATGTCCGTGAATGGTATTCTGGCGATTCGGGTTTGTCGAAAGCTATATCTTAATATTTGGAGACAGTAGCTCGAAAATCATAAAGTCGTTTCTACTGGGGAAGCAGTAAGCGGTACAAAAGGGAACCGAATTTCTAATCACACAAACGGGAAATCTCGGTTAGAGAAGTCAAGATTTGAAGGTGAAGATAAGGAGGCAGATTGGTAAATATAGATGCACATAACTTTAAAAAGGTGAAAATGAAGTAAGTTGTTAGCAAGTGGAAGATGGCTTATAGCTGGCAAGGAAAAAATCTGTATTTCGAACAAAAATAAGGCAGCTGGTGTTAAAGACTTGAAAATTGATGTGCAGAGCAGACGTTTTAATTCGGACCATGAATGTTAGTGAAGGCAGTGAGATATTAATGCGCGTTCTGTGAATGAACCTGCGCAGGTGAACGAGAATGGGTATTCACTTAATTTATAAATTTCCTATTTAGTGTTAGAGAACCCAAACTCTGACACTGGGAGTTGAGAACTACATAAAGCTGTAATAAGTATGAGCATAGTAACAAGCCGGTCGGTAGCGGAGCTTTCTATCACCGTGTTGGCAGATCTACTCTGTGCACCTTGCATATTTAACTTTTTCTGTAGCGACGTGTAACTCCATAAAGAAGGCAGCGACCAGGGGAGCTCCCCCTGCCGTTTTAGTGCTGTACGGTGACAGATTTACTGTTTGAAAAAATATCGAGGTTATCCCTTTGTATGCAAAAGTTTTGTTGTTCACTGAAACGGCCCATGGATTTTTTCATTCGCGGGACCTCTCTCAGTTCCCATACTCTTATTCTCATCAAATGACTATCATCTGCGTTCCCAGCTTGATTTGGTTTGCCCAACATGGAGTTATGTTTTGGCATCCCTTTTGATAGCCTTGCCTTCAGACGAAGTGGTGGTTCACGTGGCTGGTGAAATGTTACGTATGACCACATTTAAGGTGGTCTAGACCCGTCAGTACCAAACAACACTAGTTTGGGATGTGCATACTGTAATGCGCGATCCAAAGTTAGTGACAGTTTACTAAGAAAATTATCGATAAAAGGGTAGTTTAGACTGCGTCAGATTTTTCTTATGGATGATTGACTAGGTTGACGAATTGTTTATATACGGTCTTTTGTGACAAACTAACTCAATGATCTAGGACTGATAGCTGTTTGATTAACAATAGATTGTTTGAACATCCAGCGCAATGTTGCTTTTTTCAAAGTCACCCTTATTCCGACGGGCGCTTCTGTTTCAGACTAGATCTTCTTTGTTCGAAATTGCTCCAAATCCAAAGCCTTGAAGTATGGCCGTTGTGGGAGGTTCTGTCAGCGCTATGAAGCATCTGAAATCAGGTTAGTCAAAAAACGCGCATTTCTCAACTGTTGATTTTCTTAATTCGTAAAATTGGTAGTTTTTCTTCGTTGCTTGGATTAGTATTTGTTTCTTGCTCCTGTCTATGTTCATCGTCAAAGCAAAAAAACAAGTACATGCATATTGCATTATACGGCTGTCTGTTTACCTCACACTTATACAAACTGACTAATGAATTCTTTGGTACATTGATGAAAAGCCTTTCGATGGTTTTCGAAAACGCATCGAATCCCTCCGTTTCTTAAGACACTCCGGCCTTATCTTCTACGCCAATTCCAGGCCCTTCTACGGTGGAATTTCTCAAGCTTCTTTCTCTCGATGTATAACCATGCGGGGTCCCACGAATAAGTGCGGGTAGGTTGGTTGATGGTGACATTAGGGGAGGGACATAAAATAAGTTGTGCACATGACTTGAGCTCAATTTTTTACATTACTTAGGCACCTTCAGTGTTCGCACATCATGCGAAATAAGTTAAGCTGCTCTAAATAGAACCATGGAAACCATTAGACTAGTCGAGTCTCGCGTCTACGAAATGCGCAGACAACTCCCCACTTCTGTAGTCACTCTTCGATGCTCAGAAGCAACCTCAGTCCGTCTCCTCAATATTTGTGTCAGATGATGTAGTCATCAGCATTGTTCAGCGTTAAACAGCAAGGCAAGCCTCACTGACCGCTGCCTTTCCCCAGAGTTACACGTTTATATCAGAAAAAATGAATATCCAACAGGAACATGGAGTGGACCTACACAGGCGGGAAAAGATAAGATGCGCCTGCAGCCAACACACGAAACACAGTCTAACTGTACCAATGCACGTGTTTTCAATCATTCTGATTGGATAGAAAATGGCAGCTCGATCGCCACTGTTCACGGTTCACTGCCATATTCTTAAGTGTCTCCAGCCAGCAAGTCGACGAGTCTTTCGGACCCCAACCACGAAGGCGTGAGACATCTAATTTACCTAAGCTCGCTGTACATTTTCTCATCCCACGTTGCCACGTCATCTGTTGGCCTCCACATGGCTTCTTCCATTCCTTAGGAGGAACACAAAACAGGGCACGATATGGTAGACGAGTGTTCGTCATACGCAACACGTGACCCAACCAGCGTAGTCTACTAAGTTTCATACGCTGAAACCAGCTGCTCTCAGAAGTGGCACCCAATACCAGATTCCTAACCTCTATATGACCCACCCGGTCACTCCATCCAATCCTAGCCCGCGCCTTGGATATACGCATATTTACCTCCACTCCCGAGCTACCATCGTTGGACACGCTGCTGCCAAGGTAGTTAGTTAGTTCCTCTCTCAAGTTCGGCGCTGTTGTCATCCAGTCCTGTAACAGCCCTTTGCACTTTGAAGGTGCAAAGTACATGCAAACCGAGCAACCGATCTCAACAGTCTATCTAGTGCGCATTGTGCATGGTCCGCAGACTCGTCGTCTGCGTAATCTAGGTCGCATAGCTTCCCTCCACTTCCCAGTTCGACTCCTGCATTCCGAAGACCTCCCAAAGCGTCTTCCATCACCGCGTCCACGATAAAGTTGAACAGGAATGGAGAGATGGGACACCCTTGTCGAACGCCGCTAATCGTTTCGAATGAACGTAACAGTTCACCGTATACCCTAACGCGACCATAGGTATACGAGTACAATGCTCGCAACAGGTTCACAAACTTCGTCGACATACCCTTCCGGTGGAGAGCACTGAGTAGTGCTGGTCGATCCACGGAGTCGAAAGCGCCTTTCAAGTCCAGGAAGACTACGATCGTAGGGCGGCAGTGCGTGTGGCGCGTTTCGAGTATCTGTCGAAGAGTGAATATCTGGTCGATACAACCTCGACCTGGCCGAAATCCGGCCTGTTGTTCGCGGATATTACTCTCGCAAATCGGTGTCAAACGGCGCAGCATTATC
>LUCM01007006.1:76005-243269 GCA_008360955.1 Fasciolopsis buskii
GATAATGCTGCGCCGTTTGACACCGATTTGCGAGAGTAATATCCGCGAACAACAGGCCGGATTTCGGCCAGGTCGAGGTTGTATCGACCAGATATTCACTCTTCGACAGATACTCGAAACGCGCCACACGCACTGCCGCCCTACGATCGTAGTCTTCCTGGACTTGAAAGGCGCTTTCGACTCCGTGGATCGACCAGCACTACTCAGTGCTCTCCACCGGAAGGGTATGTCGACGAAGTTTGTGAACCTGTTGCGAGCATTGTACTCGTATACCTATGGTCGCGTTAGGGTATACGGTGAACTGTTACGTTCATTCGAAACGATTAGCGGCGTTCGACAAGGGTGTCCCATCTCTCCATTCCTGTTCAACTTTATCGTGGACGCGGTGATGGAAGACGCTTTGGGAGGTCTTCGGAATGCAGGAGTCGAACTGGGAAGTGGAGGGAAGCTATGCGACCTAGATTACGCAGACGACGAGTCTGCGGACCATGCACAATGCGCACTAGATAGACTGTTGAGATCGGTTGCTCGGTTTGCATGTACTTTGCACCTTCAAAGTGCAAAGGGCTGTTACAGGACTGGATGACAACAGCGCCGAACTTGAGAGAGGAACTAACTAACTACCTTGGCAGCAGCGTGTCCAACGATGGTAGCTCGGGAGTGGAGGTAAATATGCGTATATCCAAGGCGCGGGCTAGGATTGGATGGAGTGACCGGGTGGGTCATATAGAGGTTAGGAATCTGGTATTGGGTGCCACTTCTGAGAGCAGCTGGTTTCAGCGTATGAAACTTAGTAGACTACGCTGGTTGGGTCACGTGTTGCGTATGACGAACACTCGTCTACCATATCGTGCCCTGTTTTGTGTTCCTCCTAAGGAATGGAAGAAGCCATGTGGAGGCCAACAGATGACGTGGCAACGTGGGATGAGAAAATGTACAGCGAGCTTAGGTAAATTAGATGTCTCACGCCTTCGTGGTTGGGGTCCGAAAGACTCGTCGACTTGCTGGCTGGAGACACTTAAGAATATGGCAGTGAACCGTGAACAGTGGCGATCGAGCTGCCATTTTCTATCCAATCAGAATGATTGAAAACACGTGCATTGGTACAGTTAGACTGTGTTTCGTGTGTTGGCTGCAGGCGCATCTTATCTTTTCCCGCCTGTGTAGGTCCACTCCATGTTCCTGTTGGATATTCATTTTTTCTGATATAAACGTGTAACTCTGGGGAAAGGCAGCGGTCAGTGAGGCTTGCCTTGCTGTTTAACGCTGAACGATGATGGTGATGCAGTCAGTACATATAATGCAGTCTTATTGATCAAACTCACATTTTAGTGTTTCTTTTTCGACGGAAAAGGAAGAATCATTTTGTTTATAAATGGGGGAATACTGTAATTTGGTGGAAATACAAAAATTGTGGGCTATTCCATACTCTTGAATTTCCGGCGGTGGCGGAGGATATAGATTGAAAGAAGGAAATACGACACCTTGTACCAGAAACTTAATAGATGTGACTAGCTGCCTGTGTGTGAAGGGCGGGGAAACGTTACAGCAGGAGGAGCTGCTGTGATGAGATCCAAATAGCGAAAATGAAAATATCTGTAGGTTAGGGATAGCGGAGCAGCTGCCCGACTGTGTTAGTGCAGTTTTAAGGAGGGATCGTCAATCAGCCGGATTGTTTGATGTTGAACCCGATCAAGAAGAGAGACAAAAGTAGACGGAGCCCCGCTCCATACGTCACTTTATCATTCAAATACTTGGCCAGTTTGAGTTTTATACAGTAGAAAATCAGCTGTCGTGGAACAGAAAATCAACTTTGTGCACAGCGCAAGAAGGAAGCTCAGATATGGGAACGACAAACCAAATTATGAGTTAATGGATAAACCGGAAATACAAACACTAGAACTGAAAACAGATGTCGAAGGGCAGGTATGAGGTGAACGAGTGGCGTTTCAGAGAGATTGAGGAAAAAGAGGTTTTGGAAGCATTAAATTTACATGATTTTGGGAGGCTCATGAAGAGATGTGTTCAAAATCAAAGTTCAAACATGCATCGGTGACAGATGGAGGGGGAATTCGAAACGCGGGAATTGCTAGAGGATGTTTTAGTAAGGGGCCAAAATGTTCGGCTACCGAGATGGATTAGAGCGTCCGACTTTGTGGCAAACGAAGCGCTGCGATTTTTCTACATTTTTGATAAACACTTGTTCCTGGCTTGCACAAAATGGTGGTGGGAGACAGCGGTCAGTGAACGCCAACAGTTGCTAATACTGTGCTAATTTTTTTCTGCTGTGATTGATGTAAAGATAAGTGCTGAGCCTTTGCCAAAAGTGAGACAGTTTAGTTTCTGAGGCCCGGAATTGTTGGGCACGTAAGTTTGGTTGTTTGATACATCCGGTTGGAATCCTGTCGACGACGTGCGACCTAAACCCAGGCAAATTTTACGCCAATCAGACACTAGCGGTTCAGTTGTCCCACTAAAAAGATGCTGGTCAGGTGATGCACATTGGCAAATAAATCGAACCAATCAGTAACAGCGCACTGTTGGATCAATAAATCTCATTTGGATTTGGTTTGTCATTATCCGGTATCGAAAACATGCAGTTTCATTGTGAATGATATAATGTAAATAACACAGTGTTGTTGGTAGATGTAATGCGCCAACGTTTCGACTACCGTAGGTAGTCTTTCTCAAGGCAATTTTTATAATCAAATTAAATTGATTGTAAAACTTGCCTTGAGAAAGACTACCTACGGTAGTCGAAGCGTTTGCGCATTACATATACCAACAACGCTGTTATTTACATTATATGATTCACAATTAAAACCAATACATGGCGCAGCGATTTCTCGATACACTTCTTACATCATTTGGTCCTGATATGCAGTTTCATATTAACGAATAGGAGACATTGATCAGGTGCCACTAAATTGTTCTCGCACGATTAGACGGGACTAGAAGAGATATAGAATCAAGAAAAACGAATAATTACGCTAAAGTTAGGAGTCGGTTTTGCATTTTTCCAATGGTTAACAATCCGTTTCTCAGTTCGATCATAATAATTCTTGGTGTAGAATAATTTGGGTTATAGAAAAAACCATAAATTTAAACTTTGTCACGTTTTCTAAAACTGTAAGGGCTTCTGTCGGGTGTACATTCAAGCCCTGTTCCATTTCGTCACTCAGAAAACTTTGTATAATTGTGAGATAAACGGTATCTAACTCTATCCGAATACATTCGCCGTTGAAAACCCGTGTCGTTAAGATATCGGGACGGATCCGCCTGGGGTTGAATGGAACATCACCAGAGCTCTTTCAAGTGTCTTCACAAGGAGTTCCGCTTGACCATCTGATTGCTGTTGACAATCAGGATCTCGTGCGTCGAGCCCCGAAATTGGGAAACTCACGGGGGTGAGTTGAGTTCCATAGTCCGTTGATAGCGTTCTTGGGCCCCCAGTTTGTGCGAAAATACCTCTAAGGATAATAACAATAATGGCTTGACGAGTTATTAATTTCCGGTTACCTTGGCTGAGCGTAAAATGTTGCTCTTGATTCACCGTCGAAATCGATGTGAATCTGTTTTGGCACCCCGAAAAACTGCGGCCACGTTCCGAATTGACATTAATAGTCTCATTGATCCAGTCGATGCCAAGAAGAGCGAAGTTACCTGATTCTATTAGTATGATCGCAAAGTGCCATTCACATCAAAGTGTTCCTCCACCAGTGATTTTTCCAACCCACTCCAGTTTTAAGCAGCACGATTTGTGCCCGTAGTAGACACTGTGCTATTCATTCAAGCTGAATTTAGAATATCGTGGTTGATGTCGTGATCAACTGTGCCTTACTGAATAATCATTCACAACTAGTGTTCCATATTCCCGCATCTGGTTTTGTGAATGGTTTTTTATGCCCAGTGCAATGAATTGCTGCCATATCATACATGCATCTGGTCCGTGAGCGTCCGCAGAGTCCTCCTCCCTATTCCCGTCTCCCCCCCCCCAGAAGATCGACTTAAGTTGAACTGACGAAGACAACAAAGAATACGAAATACTATTCTTCACAGTTCTACCAATATTGATAACTGGGCTCGTGGTAAAGCGGAATAAGAGCCTGCTGTGTCGATAGGCAGAGGTTGGAGCGATAGTGCTACCGATAAATAGTGGCACATGCAAATCTCCTCTCGCCTGGCTCGTGACCCCACGCCCGGTCTCCTGAAACTGCTACTTTTTCATACTACTCCAGGTTTCGGATTCGTGGCTTACTGGTTTTCTTAATACAATAAAATGAAATATAACTTTTTAGCTTTGCCGAACACGAAAAGATCAGGATAGCGAGATGCGATCATTTCAATTTACTTCGATCAACCGCGTTTGAAACATCATCTTAAACTTATGAGAAATCAGGTGGGTAGCCAGAGTGAACGGGATACAGAAAAACTTGTGCAATTTGGTTATCTAAATTTAGGTCGAAGATGTTTGAATTGGTTCGTGTGACATATCGTACAGGCACCAAATCTTGTTTACTGTTTAAAAAGTATAAGGCTTTTTTGTGATCAACACTCGTTGGTCAAATAATCCGCTGACTAATTTCACCCATTTGCATCAACTGCGATTTCGATGTGACTTTCCACTCGATGCAATGTCGCCGCAGCTGCGTTGACCAGTGATGCATACCATACGTTGATTCAGTCAACCAATTATTTTTACAATACGTTTTCCCGGATTTCGGCCGAAATAACCGCCAGCTGCATCGTGCACCGTCGATTCCATTAAACACTTAGGGACGTGCCCGGATATCCGTTGTGGTAGTTGCCAGTTTGATCCTGTTGACATAAATGTTGCAACGACTACGGACACCTGGTATGCAAAACAAGAAACAAAATTTTCCGAAGGATTGCGTTCGCGATTGTCTATATTGATACCTCCAATTGACAATGCGGGGCCTGTATCGATTTTAAGACTGCGATGTCGACCGTGTCGCTAGCCTGACCCAGCAATCGGTTTTATGCCTGTCGGCTTGAATTGACGCCGATAAATGAAAATATACTTGTTGCAGCATCGCGATATTTCTCTCGGCTACAGCAAAACTATCGGAGGTTTTCAACTAGGAAGGTCCTGTCGAAAGCAAACGTGAGTTTCCGCCATAGGTCATTATGTAGATTGTACCGTTTGAATCGCACTTTCGGTTACACGAAATTCCTTGATGCTGGTTCGGTCGGGTCATCCAGCCCGTGAAATCCTGAAGTTAACTATGTAAAAACTCACGCCATGCTGTTTTTATGCTTGAAATATTTGTGGGTTCCGCAATATCCATCTAAACGACCCGTAAACTGTTACTCGATTCCGCGTTCTTCATTGTTCCCTCGTTTGTGTTCTGTGACCTCTTTATGGTGGTTTCTGCCCTAACCTAGGTCTGTCAAGTTTTTACTAATGTCGGCCGGCGGTGGCCAAGTGAATATGGTCGCGGCGTTTGGACGTGAAAGTTGCACTTTCGAGTCCTCCCACCGCCGGGCAATTTCCTCAGTCGGCAGTCTTCTGCTGGCCGTGACCCCCTTCCTGAAAATGGTGTACATTGTTATTTCATTAATGAAGGATATAAAAAGATAAAAAGTCACACAACGTGAGTAGTATTTTACGTGTGTCCTTTTTCGTGATGCCTTCCCGTCGTTGATGTTCCATCCTAATCCCTGAACAGGTAATCGATATCCGCTGCCTGAACTAAAGCAGAGGGTTGCCTCGGACATTCTTCTTCCGTACCGTTTTTCAGAAGCTCTATTCTACTAACCGGCATCACGACTATTGGTATTCGAGGGTTGGTTCTCTGGTTCATCTGGCTTCTGATCAATTAGGGTAAGAGACCAAATGTCCCGATCATTTTTACTGAAGCGTTTAACTGAGATATGCGGTTCGCACGGCTCTATCGGAATGCAAAACCTCGAAGGAGAATCACATTCCATGATTTTGTTTGATGGCGGGGCACACCGACCATATCACCCTGTCGTCAGTGGACTGCGCATGCTTGCGTCCGGAAGTTCAACACTTCGTAGACATACTATTGAATGCAGACTCACATCATTTACAGCTATTCTGAAATTCACAACCCGGGTATGGATTGGTTAGCATGCTGCTTTGGCCGGCTGCTGTTCTCTTATAATACTTCTATCGTCTTGCATCGTTTCACAAGCTCTGAACGACCGTTTATTTTGCACATTTTTCTGGTGTTCCTCCCCTAACCTCTCACGTGGCCACTGTTCTTTCAAATTGGGCTAAGGTGATCTCGCGCCGGAAATCGATTCTTCCAAGTACACATTGTTCGCGTTCCGATTCTGTCCGTTCTGTGACCGTGTTCGACTGGTTCTGAATTACCACAAGATCGAGTAAGTGGCCGTATGCTACCTCCCACCAGCTGGATTGTCTTGATTTTCGTTCTGATTTATTAAGATTTCATTGAATATTCAAAACAGTAAAGTGTGATTCGTCCAAATACTTCCGGAGCTCTTCCGATGGCCTCCTTCTTCCGATGTAAGGCCCCACACGGGACACTATGACTGATTGCTTCTCGATAGACTTGACCGATAATAATAATAATAATAATGAAACTGGAAAGGATGAATTGTATTTACTGCAGTCAGATTTTGAATGATCATTGCCTGCTGTAGGAAGTAGCTGTAGAACTAGAGCCTCTCTTGCGAATGTTCCCTTCTCCTCCGTGGGAGGACTTTACTCACGTCCCTATCACAGATGAGCTTTTGTTTGAGGGTATTTCTGAATCATAACAATCAAAACACTCTTTCGATGACTCAGACAAACATCCAGACGCTGAGCATGCTGGGCTAGCCAGGGAAAGCACATCTGTTGAAGTTGGCAGAGGCAGGCATTGTCCAACAATACGGACTACAATAGCACTCCCATTTGCTCCAACAGTGAAATAGTGCAAGATACATTCAGTACGTGGTCCCACATCACATTAACACCGTCTGTCATCTTTTGTTATATTCTCGTCATACTAACTTCGTAACATCATTGCATAATCTCACTCACTCATCCTTCACTAGTATGTTTTGACCCCTAAAAACTGATGATTGGAAACAGGTTATGCATGACCGAATGTGTGGCTCATCGACCCGATGTGATTGCACCACCGGTGTCCGTATTTGAAATGCAGGGAGCGGGTGTTTTTTTTTATTCGGCCACGCCGTCGAGTGTGTACGTGTTGTTTATCGAACATGGATCTCATTTGTCCTGGGGGATTTTCTTGGTTCGAGGCAAGTTGTTGCAGTTAAAGCGTCGATGATCCGGAGCTTTCAGTGTCATGCACCTCAGCATTATTGTTGGTCCTGTTGTCGGTCTCAGAATGCTTGTCATTGTGAAGAGATGCGCGAGGACTTTCTTTTTCTGAACACTATTGTCCTCGCAGTTTTGACGGAAACAGTGTAAGATTTTCCCATTATTTCAGAGATTTGGCGTGAGATACTAAGCCCTGGTATTCACTGTTTAGAAATTTATTTGAATTTGATCAGATTAATATGGTCAAGACGATTTGTGCTTCTCCGCTAGACGATTGCCTTGTCATGTTCTGCTCTTCAAGGCCGGTAATCCGTGAAAGGTGAGTCTAAGTGGCTAGTCGATAATGTGTCAAGAGAGTGTGGAAATCTTCACCAAAGGACAGTATTTAGGTACAGTTAGGCTACCATGTTGAGGTCTGTGAGAATCCGCTAAGCGATGGTTGATAGCCATTAGTGATATGGCTGAACGGCGCTGTTGCACTCAAATTTGTTCTTTTTCTGTGCAAATTTCCGGTTTGTTATCCCGCCGGCGATTTTCTGCTGTGCGTCGTTCTCTTTTTCCCCTTTGAATAGACGGGGCTTTCGGATAGCAATCAGAATAAGAGCATGTTGATGCGAATTTAGTGGCTGCAAAAAGCGAAACATCGATATGCGCCTGGGGCTCCGTGTTACCGTGGCTTTCTGCAACAGTGGTATGGATTGCCCTTGTTAGTCTTTTTCCTAGAACGTGTGCTAGTTCTTTTTATGTTAACCCGTTCTTGATTGGTTAACTTTGTATGATGGCGAGTCGACTCACTACTGTCGGAATAATACATGATTCAGCGAAATCAATTAACCTTGGTTATTTTGACCTGCTACTAGTCTTCATTCATCGGATCGTCGTTACTGACGAAATAGGCACGAAATGCAATTATCTCTGATACTGGTTTATGATTCCTGTTCGGGCGCTTCCAGTCATGCGTTATTAATTAGTGTTTGCATTTGGAGGCATGGAGCGTGCGTGTGGGAGATTTTCGTCGGTTGGAGGTTGTCGATCACCGATGTTCACGTAGTATGGCTAGGATTGGATGGAGTGACCGGGTGAGTAATGTGGAGGTCAGAAATCTAGCATTAGGTGCCAATTCTGAGAACACTTTGTCTCAGTGTAGGAAGCTTAGTAGACTGTGTGTGGCGAACACTCCTCTATCATACCGTGCCCTATTTTACGTTCTTCCCGCAGAGTGGAAGAAGACAAATAGAGGTCAACACTGGGTGATAATGCAACAAATGAAAAACAGTGCAGATTGTGTAGACACTCTCTTTCTATTCGGAATGATTGAAAAAGTGCTTTTGTAGGGTTAGACTGTATTGTCTGTGCTGGCTACTACGGCGCTTTTCCCACCCTTTGGTCTACTCCCTTTCCACTTTGCATATTCATTCTTCCCTATGTCAACTTGTAACTCGATGGGCAAGGCAGAAATCAGTGAGACTTGTCCTGCCAGTTGACGCTGAATGAAGTCTGGTCTACTATCAACATTGGAGTGTTTGCTTGAAAGTTTTGTTCAAGATCTGTCGAATGTAGAGTGCATGAATGGATTGACCTTGGTCCTATTGATTATGGTTATTCTTAGCCACTTGGACTGGACATTCGTTGTTCTCATTTGCGTTTCGTCCTTCTCGGATATGGTGATACCTCACTCGTTTCTGTTTTCGCTGAATGTGATTCTTTACTTTAGGTGGCGTCTCACTCTGATGAGGGCGAAATTTCTGCAGGTTGTCACGACTGTTTTCGCGGTTATTACCGCTCAGCAGGTCTAATTGTATTATACTTTAATACAGCGGTTGAGCACCGGAATATTTGAACCAAAACGATGATTTATGGACGGCTTTTGATCCGGGAAGTATCTTACACCTATACTCGATGAGCGGCAATAATCGCGAAACGAACCGTATGATTCTGGCGAAACTGTATTCTTATTTTGTTGGTTATCGTTGACTAACTGACGAAAAAGCTGTCCACATATCAACATTATGGCTTCTAAATTGGCTCACAATCTATGCTTACTCCTAATAGTTCATATTAGATTCTGGTGTCCTGTGTCTTCTTCTTAATCTTTATCTTTTTTTCTAAGCACGACCCTAACAATTATTAAGAAAACCTACCGTTATAAATAGCGGTACGTGCGATGCGAAACAAAGTGCTCAAAGCACAATACCCAAGTTTTGAGCAGAGAATAAACCCACCAAATTCGTTCAAAAGGTACTTTTGTACAACATCCATCCACTGTACTCTGCCTACTCTTTAGCCACCACCAACGTGAAGGACAACATGGTGATTGCGGGCAGCTTAGTTGCAGCACTGTTGTTCTTCACCCAACTGGCACGTTCGCTACGGAAGATTAAAGAAGTATCTGAGCTTCACTCCAGTCTTGGCGTGCAAAGATCCGAGTTCTTTTCGACCGGTTATTTCTAGCCGCGATTTCTCATTTTCTTATCATTGTCCCAAAGCGATCCTTTCGAACTGAAATTTATATGCACAAAACCCCATAGAAACTATAACAATACAAATACATCAGACATAATGACCAGCCTGGCGACAGCGGATTGCCATCCTGTGCCAAGAAAGTGACAAGTTAAAGCATGGCCAACGCAGCAGACGGTTTACACGACAGACCAACAGTAATGACGTTAAATGTACCAGCAAACAATGCATGAACGTGAAAGGGTTCCGGGATGAGAGGTTTTACCAATGCAGTGAATAGACGTGAAATCAATCCATCCAAATGACCTCAGATGCCTAATCGTGTTGAATGACCTAAGCAGGCCAAAAGATAAGCGGGTCGAAGAAGTATCATTTCATTAAAAGAATATAAGACGGCGCGCTAGCTCCCTGTTTTACTTTCGAATGTGCACACATATCATTCTGTGAGCGATTTGGCGAAGTGCCACAGTCAGTAACATTTTTGTGTTCATATTATTTTCTCTTCTTTCGCTTTTTTTGTTTTTTTTTCTTCCATTGGTTTCCGTAGCTGGGAGGTAGTAATCAAAGCCGGAGCAGATTGGTGCAGGTTTAGCGGTGGTACAAAACGAACTGAACCTATTTCACTTTATTTGTGATTTTTTAATTCTTTATGCAGGTAAATCATGATTTGTATCATTTTCGGAGACGGGTCGTCTTAACCGAAGTGCCATCAAGTGGAGAAGTTGACTGGCGAGGGGGGACAGTGTTCGGACCTGCGACCATCGGATTAAGACGCCACAACGCGGAGCACTTGTCCACCGCCGGCCAGTCATAAATTCTCCGACAGAGTAGAAAATTCAACTAAATGAACTGCTGTCTCGTTGAGCCACTAGCATGCGCGATTTTTAAGACCGTCCGTCTGTGCGGAATATGTTTACCTTCCTGTATATGTACTTCGAAATCTATCCGTTTGAGTCCATCCTTTCATCGATAGTTGACTTCTTTTCACACGCCCGACGATCAATAGAAATTTAGTTCGTAAATAACTTACTATCTTCTCGTCGATGGACCGCCGATCGGATGTGTATTGATCCGCATGGTTGTTGCATCCCAGGCATAGAGTAGAAAGAGGGAGAAACTAATTGTACACTTTGTTCCCACGGATTGTACACGCTAGCAAAATGAAAGTCAAATGAGTGGACGACGCGTTATCAGTAGGACTGATTCTGGTTCGCGGATATGTTTTGTTAGCCTGAGCCAGTTAATTGCAAACAGGTTTCCCGTCCAGACAACCAGACATAACGCAAAGAGACTTTAAAAAAGAGACTCGTATGAACCTACGGCTCTTTCCGAAGCGGATAGCCCAACTGTGATGTTCAAACCCAACGGCAGCTCTTATGTCCTGAGTCGGGTAGATTCATCGACGCCCCGGAAAATTAAAATGACTTGGGTATTCGAGACGGGACCAGAGATTCGGTGTTGAAATTAGTGGAAAATCCGCGTGCGTTCTTCGTAGATGTTTCCTTTTTAATCAATATGTCTTCCTTTTCACTTCGTCGGTACAAAAAGACATCAAGGTTTTCAGGTTGTTACGTGTACTTCATTCTTTCTAACAAGTTCCTTAAACAGGATACTGTCGACACCAGCTCTATTCTAGTAAATCCAGCGCTAGTTAGTGTTGTGCTCAACTGAATGTGTGACCCTGCTTACCACAACAATTGCATCAAAAAATAAAAATTAGAAACCTCGTGATGTGTGGAAATATCTGGTGCTTGTTAACAAGAATCTCAGTTAAATGTACAAAAGTCAGCGTTCTCAGTTGGTCCACAGAAGTTGTTCTTTTTGTCTAATAATCTTTCTAGGGCCGAGTTAACAAGCGAAAAGTCTTCATCACTATTAGATTTTAAGAATAGTGATTGATATGATTTGTTAGGAAGTTTTCGGTCAATTGATTCCAGTTTTTACCCAAATGAGCGGCTGCGTTTGGATGGGATGTAGTAGTGGGTTCTTTTTTCGCCTTATGAAAACGAGTGCAACTTCTTGGCACTCAGTATGGTAGAATACTAGCAAATTCCACGTGCTTGCAGACTTTGGTCTTTACTTTCGACAGTGCTCATCACATTAAGTGGAAGAAGTGCTGTTTATAGTGGTTCTCCAACAAAAATGTTTTGAAGGCGTACAATCCGTTTTACCGAAACGGAAAGAAACTATTTACTTCGCGTTGCTGGCGAAATAACGTCCGAAATCTGTCCCAATCTAACACGATAGATGATAGCCAGTATGTCTTTCACTAGAGTACAATAGGAACGATTCAACTACTTCAGTTGTCAATGGACGCTGCGTACTGGTCAAACTTTCAGTAAAGCAGGGCAGAGTATCGGTGCTGTGTGCAGAACTTTAGATTGCTTTGCATGTTTACCTGGCCTCCAGTTTGTTCTTCCAGCTAGAGCATGTTTAGCGTTGATAAATGAAAACTTACCATTTTTCCTTACGGTTCATTTTGGTAGAAGTAAACCACGGATAATCTTTTAATTGGGTTGAAATAAGAGACAGTATGAAAGGGATGAAATTTGTCACTATGATGACAGTAACAAACAAACTTGTTTTCGGCGTTTCACAACCGGCTAAATACAGCGCGTTTTATGGGTATATTGACACATCGTTCCGAACTAGCGCTGTCATTTTCTGATCATCCTATTCCAATACCTGTAAAACTTGCCTGACTTAGCCAGTTGTGAAGCACCGAAAACAAGTTTTTGTTTGCTGCTGTTTTTTTGCTAATCTCTCAATCAGGAATTTTCAAGTATCTGAATAAAACTGACGGATCTTAACAAGTATAATATGCTCCGCACGCAATTCGTCGTACCAATGGCAAAGTTGGCTTTCCGAATGACTGTGTCATCTGTCAGAAGTTTTCGAAGACATTATTGGATCATTCTCCATCGAAACCACATTAAAGTTAGGAGATGACCACTTGAACGCCTGGAACTGAACGAACGCGATTTGTGGAATGGTCAAATCAAATCATGTAGCGATCAGCGGTGTCGGGAGAACTTCCGTTACTCACCGATAAAGAAAGAACGAAATTTTCGGCTAACGTGAAACTGGCGGAGTTAAAACAACACCAAATGATGGAAAGCAAACTGAAGTACCATTCACTTTCTACGGACCCTCGGAGAGAATTCCCAACCGATTGAGAGCGATATGCTCACGATTTTTCTGTTCTATTCCTGTACCAAGTACAATAGATGCACTCACTGTCTTTGGGCCCGAAATTTTGTGTTCCGTATAAATATGTTAACCAAATGGATCCAGGGACAGTTTGAAACGCTATATTGTCAACTTGAACATCTGACACCATCTTCCAGACTTCGCTTTGAAAAACTTAGAAAGAGTTTGGTGTAATCTTATCATTGTATTGCGTACCGTCACGGAGCGACTAAATTCTATCGAAAGGATATTTTGAAAAAATAAAGGACTTAGAAAAAATAACGATATTGTTCTCGCAAGACGAGACAAAAGTGCCGAAATAGTCATTCTTAACAGGCAAGATTAACTCAACAAAATGGCCACATTACTCTGTGATAGGTTCACGTTCACTAAGAATGAAGGGGAGAAAGGCAGGGCACCGTCCTTAGAAAAGTCAGTGTACAAAACAGTCAGACTAGTAAAACAGGATGGGATAATTAGTTCCGCTACTTTCAAAAGCACCCAGCCAGCTTAACAACCTAGCCGAAGTGCAGAAGGATGGAATACCATTGTGGGCAGTTGTCGACATGAGCTGAGTATCGAACTAGTCAGAAAACTTATTGTAAGATTCATTCTACGCAATACTTTCAAATTAGTAGATCGATTGAACTGTTACGTGTATCCGACAAACGGATGTACTCACCCACTGTTCACTGTTTACCGGTGTCACTAAATGAAACGAATACATTGGAAGTTACATATGAAATTCAGGAGCACATGTTGGATTGCCGATGGATGAAATTTGACGGCTCTTCTTCGTGTGAAAATATAGCATTCAGTTCCAGTTTGATGGACCCAGATGCCACCAAAAAGATGGAATAGCAATGGGATTCCTCTTAGGTCCTGCGGTGGTGGATATTTTCATGGCAAAACTGGAAAACAGTTCACTATCTGAATAAATCCATAAAATGACTTTCTACAGCGATATAATTTGCGTATCCGATTCCACCCTAGATCCCGGTGACATCCTACGGAGCTTCAACCAACCTGATGAGAGAATTTATTTTGGAAATGGAATCCCTAGACGGCTTACCATTCTTAGATGTACTGTTATCACGTCGTCAAGGTTGCCCAATTCAACGATTAGTCTACCACAAGGAAACATGAACAAGGCCGTACGTGCACTACGAAAGTTCTGTTCCAACAAAACAGAAAAGAAACCTTACCCTGTGTTTAACATATAGAACCCTCACGATATGTACTGCAGGCATAATTGAGGATGAACTAATAACGGTGAAACAAACGTTTCTGCATAACGGGTACGCTGGGTACTTCATCGAGAAAAGTTTGAAAGTCAACAGAAATGACCGCACTCTCCAAACAGTTGAGAAGAAAGCCGTACACCTATCCGTGACTTTTAGAGGAGACACGGTAGCATACATGATCATCATCGTTCGGCGTTAAACAACAAGGCCAACCTCATTGATCGCTATCTCCCCCCCCCCTTGTTAGATAGACGGCTTCAGTGTGGCAATCCGAAATGTATATTTTGCTGCTGAACTGTCTATTTTGTCCACATCTCGACCGACTCTCTTTTTGCAGATGAAAAACAAACTGCTTATGGATCCAACCTCTTAATGTGTGTGCCAATTCACTTGCATCTGTGAGGCATGTTATGTAGGTCGAACCACGAGGAGATTGCCTGGACGCATAAAGGAAGACTATCCAAGCTGGCTGAACAAAGGAGCTATGAAGAATAAACGAACGACAATCACCATACGCAAGATAGAATAGGATCATCTGATCAACACAAGTGAAGGCTTTCGTCCCGTCTACATCGTTAGGGGGAGACTAGTGAAGAGTGTTAAAAATTAAATCCTGACAACGGCCGAAGCGATCGCGATCCACTTGATTTGCTCCTCTCTATGCACTCGGAAATGATACCTGAGATCTGTCAATCTCCCCTGAACATTGGCGCTAGATAGGGGTACGTAACCAGTGTCCTAGTAAAAACGAGTCGACAGTCACTAACACATTATCTATCACGACACCGATTACACAGTACTCATGTAGATACGTCATTCCGAGCCCCAACTACTTGCTATTATTATTTTGCGATCATCCTATTCCCCAATGCCTATACAACTTGTCGGACTTATCGAGTTGCGAGGCACCGAAAATAGGTTTCTATGCCGCCGTGTTTTTTTGCTAATCTCTCAGTTAGGAATTTTCAAGTATCTGAATTCGGGGTCCAGTTTATCCGGTCGCCTCACATTGGTCTGAACCGTACCGCTATCAAAAGCACATTTGTTTCTCCTTGGGGAGAATTTAATGGCTCAGCCACACAGTAAACATTGAAGTCTAGATTCCAACACGTCATTATGCGAAACTCAAACTGATTTCATAATCCATTTGGATAATTCCATGTCGAAAAAACCAACATTTGGGAACCGAGGTATTACCAATAAATTTCCGTAGCTCATTGAAGGATATGCGCCGCGAAGAGCTTTTTGCATGACTGCCAGGTCCACTGCATAAGGCGACACTCACGACTCGAATTCAGAGTTTTTAATGCACGTTAAGTAAAGTATGAAGAGTAAACCCCATGGTCAGAAGACACTTCAATAATGGGAAGCAGGGTAACATTCACTAAGTGTCAGTTGATTGAGCCTGATTTTGGAGAGGGTGATATAGTAAGTAAGTAGAAATACAGTTTTGAATTCCCACAGGAATGGGGCTAGGAAGAAGATTGAAAGAACCAAGTACGAACTCTATTAACAGTAGCTTGTTAATAGTGACTACTCGCTTGTGTACGAACAGGGCGTTGAAGCGTTAAGGAAGGGACTTCTTATGTGCGTTCCGAAGAATAAAAACCAAAATGATATCGGCCAGAAATGAATAGCAAAGCCTCACGAAGAGCTAGTGTTCACAATGATAAGGGGATATCGTCGATTAGTCGAATTGCCTTACTTTGAACCCGACCAAAAAAAGAGTAGGTGGCACCTGAACTCGTGACTGGAGCATTCAGGTGCGAGACTAATTTAAGCTTTATATGATAAAAAGATAAGCTGTTCGATTAATCGTTTTCCTACCATGACGAAGCGAACTTTCGGGTCTTCACATTCTTTTTCATTGGCGAGGACTAAATTTGGTGAATTGTCTCGTCGAGTTTTATGAAAATGTTTAGCTGTTATTTTATTATGCGAACCGTACTTATTCCAGTCACAAAAACTGAAATCTGATTTAGCTAACCTGTCCTCAAGTAGTTACTTCATGGTTATTTTTACTTCAATACTTTCGTTTTGTTCCCTTTTGGGATACTTGTCTTGGTAACTTCAATCTTTGTGAAAAACTTCAATATTGAAGCAAAATACATGGAATTAGAATATATCACGCATTTACTTGATTCATTGTTTACCCGAGCTTTTCGATTGCTGTCACACAGCATTAAGCCCTTGTGCTTTGTGAACGTTAATCGTAGAATCAATTTAACTTCTGTTCACACATTATTAGAGTAATTAGCTCTTTCGTGCATAAACTATCCCTGTCAAATTGCCAATCAGTTTTCTTAAGTAAAACGGATTTATATAAGATTGGCCTGCAGATTACGATGACAATTCATTGCTGGTTTTTTTGGCTTCCTGTGCTCATTCTATTCAAAATAGAAGTGCCTTTTTGTAGTTTCGTTTACTGCCTTCCCCCATGCTCACTTGTTCATTTTCTGTTCTACTCAACAATGCTCCTTTGCCGAATGTCTGTCCATGCCCCCGCGGGTCCTCGTTTTCCAAATATCCAACTCGTCCAATTTGCACATGCATGTGCAGACATGATCTGGTTCTCATAGCCCTGGCTGACAAACCAGACTGGTTTCTGCAGATGTCCCCGTCCGGTAAAGTCCCAATGCTTCTGAACGAGGGAGCAAAACTGATTGAGTCGGATTTGATCATGCGATTTGTGGATGAATTACGAGGTGCTGACGCGCAATTGCTCACGGTTTGTGGGATTGACAAGTTCAACGAGACGCTTGTGTTGACTTCTAAGGTGAGCAGGTAGTGAAAGTTCACTTTCTGTGTTGTACCGCTAGGTCTTCTTTTATTCACCCAGAATGAATTGTTGAGGGAGGCTCTATTTAGGTTACCGACACAGTGCGGATAGATATGGAACGGTTTATCCTACATTACCAACGTTCGACCCATAGTTAAAAACTCAGGAAGGCTATGCATAGTTGTCTCACAGAGACTGCTGTAGACTGTCGACAGCTGTTTCCCCCTTCCAGTTCCTAGTCCCAGCTACTGCTGTCAGAGAGAATATCCAAAAATGAAATGTATCACCTGTACGGTGTGGTTCCATAGTCAGTCCTTTTCTGTTAGCAAGGCTACAGTGGATTGGTATAAAGCAGGAAAGTATGAATAACTACAGTTCACATCCCTTCGATACAATGGGCAGAATTAGGGAGGGGACCTGGCTAGTGTCTCTTCCGATCACTGCAGCTAACTGAGGCGTCGTTTGTCCCTCGCATCTGTGTGTGTTCACTGGTCGCAGCTGCCCTGAGGCCAAGAGTGACTTTTACCGAGAGTTATTTGGATTGTTCCGGAGTGTGCGTTCAACAAACGTTGTGGTTGTTCCTGGTGATTTTAAAGTCCTACTTGCCTACTTAGCGAAGGCGGAACGGCACATCGGAGACCGATTTTTTGTCGTAGGCGGTCGGACCGACAACGGAAGTTGTCTCATCCAAGTTTGTTCTGACCCCAGACTGTTTCGGGAGGACCAGTTTTTGTCCTAGAAAGCGACACCGGCTCGCCTGGTCCCCTCCCCCCTCGCATTCACAGCGTTGCACTCAAATCAATCACACTGTCACCGGTCACCGGTGTCGTAGATGCATCGAGGATTGGCGATCATTATGGTCCATACCCATGGCCGCTTTTGTGGTCACATCAACGCGAAAACCATTTGTCTTACATAGCCGATTCTAGATGAAAATCGCCTACTTCAGTTCCAGTCGGAAATCCCAATGCGGTTGTCATCTCAACAAAATACCCAGGATCCTAGTGAACATTGGATGGGATCGAAGAGAGCCTGCATTCAGCAGCAACTGCCACGCAGGACGGTAACGAAGTGTAGATGTCGGAATTAAGAAAACTGCTGCAACCAGTTTGGACAGGGAGGGGGATTGCTAAGGATTTGTTTGATTCGATGATTGTACCGATTTACAGGAGAGGTGATAGATCTTCATGCGGAAACCAGTGAGAACTTAGTTTAGTGAGCATCGTATCCAAACTGCTCACGCGGGATTATCCTTCGCTGGTTACCTAGTACTCGCGAAAGACGTATGCGTGAAAACCAAACCGGTTTCGGTTCCCGTTGTGGTTGTATTCACCACGTCTGTTTTCAACCCACGGTATCTGTCTTTCTTGATTTGGAGCAGCGTTCAGCTCAGTCGATCGTGGAATTCTGTGGCATTGCCAGAGAAATTCATTTCGCCGAAACCGGGTTTGTGCTTACGGCGTTGTTCCACCCGAGTTGACCACGAGAAATGGTGTTCGTCAGAATTGCCCCGTTTCATCTTTTCTTTTGAATTTTGTCATTGAGATTGTTATGGGGATAGTCCCGTTCTCATTTGAGAACACTGGGATTGACATTTGCGGAGACATGAATTTGTCTTACTTTGAATATACAGACGGTGTTGTGTTACTGAGTGAAAATTCAAGTAAGTTACAAGTTTTCATGATCGTCTGAACGATAGTGTATGTAATTTTGGGATGCGTTTAGCGCCTTCGAAGTGTAAAATGCTGTTACAGGACTGGATTGGCTCGAAGCTGAATCTGGTACTCGCACGGGAACAACTAGATTAGGTGGACAGATTTAGTTTCCTGGGTAGATGTATCTTACTTGGTGGTCGTAATTAGTAAGAATTCTCCTCGCGCGTATAGAAAACTTGATTGGCATTCATCCATATGAAGTATCTGCAGCTTCGGCGTGACGTCTGGTTATTAATCGAAGATAGAGTATATGCAGCAGCAGTGAGGTCGGTAGTGCTCTACGGCTGCGAAGCATATCCACTGAGAGAAGATATGCGAAGACTTTTGGTGTTCGAACATCTTGTTAGTATTGGCAGAATATGGTGGGGCAATTTAATAACTCCGAGATTAGGCATAAGGTAGTGTGCTGTTGTTCATTGCTTAAAATAAGTCCTGAACCAGACTAGGTTAGGTTGGTTGGGACATGCTTTGTGCATGCCCACTGCTGTTCTTCGAGGCAGGTATTGGTTGGAAGATGGTTCGAGGCGGCCAGTCGATGATATGGTGAAAAGGTAGTGAAAGTTTTAACCGGTAGACTGGCTGGCGTAGGCGCAGATAGACTATTGATTTGGGGTCCACGAGATCCCCCGAGATGATGGTGAGTGACACGGCTCAATTGCGCAGTCACTGTAGTTCTTGCATTCGCAACCTTTGTTCTCTATAGTTCTTCAGCTGACCATTTTTTGTCGGTCTTCACTATGCATCGTTCATTTATTGTCTTTGTAGAGATGGTACTTTTAGTGCAAAGTTGATGGTTCTACAAAGGGAACTGACCTGAACTTAGATGAAAATGGTCCCAGGCATGTGGTATCCAGAATGCTTTTCTACATACCCTAATATGTTCTACGAATACGGTTATTCTGACAACTTTCAACGAGAGGAACAGTACGGTCATGTCTAAGACACGGATGTTTACTCCTACATATTCACTCTTCGCAAGTTACTTGGAACGCGCCATATACCGCCGTCCTACGATCGTAGTCTTTCTGGACTTGAAAGGTGCTTTCGACTCGGTGGATCGACTAGCACTACTCAATGCTCTCCACCGGAAGGATAAGCTAACGAAGTTTGTGAACCTGTTGCGAGCATTGTACTCTCGTGTCTACGGTCGCATGAGAGCATACGGTGAACTATCAAGTTCATTCGGAACGACTAGTGGCGTTCGCCAACGGTGTCCCATCTCTCCATTCCTGTTCAACTTTATCGTGGACGCGGTGATGGAAGACGCTTTGGGAGGTCTTCGGAATGCAGGAGTCGAACTGTGAAATGGAGGGAAGCTATGTGACCCAGATTACGCAGATGACGTTGTGTCTGTTCGATTCCGCGAACCATACACAACGCGCACTAGACAGACTCACAAGGTTGATTTCTCGATTTGGAATATGATCTGCATCTTCAAAGTGCAAAGTGCTGTTACAGGACTGAACGAAAGTAGTGCCGAACTTGATACTGGATGGAGAGGAACTAATGAATGCGGACGGTTTCACCTACCTTAGTAGCTGCGTGTCGAACGACGGTAGTGCGGCAGTGGAGGTAAACACGTGTATATCAAAAACTCAAGCAGCTTACGCTGGACCGAAGCATTTGCGGCGTTGGCCTGATATTTCCCTAGAGTTGAAAGGTTGTGTATACTGTGCCGCAGTGCGCTCAGTTCTGTTATACAGTTGCGAGACTTGCGTGTGGGAGATGTTCGTCGGTTGGAGGTTTTCAACCACCGATGTCTACGTGCTGTGGCTAGGATTGAATGGAGTTACCCGGTGAGCCATATAGAGGTTAGGAATCTGGTATTGGGTGCCACTTCTGAGAATAGCTTGTTTCGTCGTGTGAAACTTAGTAGACTACGCTGGTTGGGTCACGTTTTGCGTACCGCAAACACTCCTCTACCATACCATGCCCCATTTTGTGTTCCTCCCAAAGAATGGGAGAAGGCATGCGGAGGTCAACAGATGACGTGATAACGTGGAATGAGAAAATGTATAGAGAACTTAGGTAAAGTAGGTGTCTCACTTCTTGTTGGTTGGGGTCCGAGAGACCCGTCAATTAGCTGGCTGGAGACGCTGAAGGATATGGATGTGAATCGCGAACAATGGCGATCGAACTGTCATTTTCTAACGAATCAGAATGATTGAAAGAGTGCGCTTGTACATTTAGAATGTGTTCCGTGTGTTGGCTGCAACGGCATCTCATCTCTTCCCATCTGTGTAAGTCCATCTCTTGTTTCCCTTGGATATTCACTCTTTTTATAGAAACATGTAACTATGGCGAAAAGGCAGCGGTCAGTGAGGCTCGTCTTGCTGTCTAACGCTGAACGATGATGATTCAGAGCTCTGATGACGTTCGGGTAACAGACGTTTCACCACTCGGTCGAGATGGCATTGTCAGTGTGTGAGTGGAGTTAGCTGCGGACTTTATGCTTATATGTTCAACTAGCTCAAGTAGCCATGTATATGTGTCAGATTGGAAGCTGACGACGTTTAATGCCCGTTCAAAGCCGCGGAACATACGCCGTGTGAACCGTAGAGACTTGCAAGAACCGTTCCTCCATTCCTCATGCGCTTTGCACCCTCAGAGTGCAAAATCCTAGTGAAAATGTGGCTGTCAATTGTTCCGAGCTTGGTATCCGACGGGAGGCGACCAACAACCCAGGGCCGTTTCACTGATCTGGGCAGCTATATAACGGGGGATGGTAGCATGGTAATAGAGGTGATCACCTGTGGATTCTGGATTAAAGCATTTGGAACACAAATCTAATATTTCTTTTAAGTCCAAAATTCGTGTAGTGAAATTTCTTACTCTGTTCTTTGTAACTTGGTTCCCCAAAAATTGTGATTCGCTTCGTGTAATTTTTATGGTCTCTTCTTGATTCACACGTGGATTACTCACTTTTTTGCTGATTTGAAAACTTGCTGTGTGACACACCAATTGGTTATTTACTAGATGTCAGTTCATTTACCCTAACCGCTTGCCTTTTTGGACCGCATCAGCCGATCTAGATTGTCCACTTTCCTACTCCTTCTCTCTGCTTTTCTGTCGCTTACAGTTTTTGGCTGTCATTCTTTCTCCTTGTCCTCGTTTGTTTCCGTCTTTTAGTACTACAAAGCAGCACATACTATCCTATTCAAAAAGGCCTACAGTGCCGAAGACGAGGCGACATTCCGTAGCACATGTGATGAATTGAACAAGTTGATCAAAGGGGACTATCTAGCTGGTAAGTTCACAATCATATTGGCATCTCTGTTTCCCACACCAGTTGGTTTCGGCTTTTTTTGTCCGGTTAGACGTTTCATCTTATGCACTACTGGTGGTCCAACTGTTTATGGTCTCTGGCGACTCAAAAATTGTTTTGTTCCGTTTCTGACCAAATGAACCTCAAACGAACCAGGCGTTAGTCGTTTGATCAGCATCATGGTGTTTGTACTTGAAGTGCCACTGTTCTGTCACTTCGCTTGATTGGAAGGTCCAGACGACGTTGCTTTGTTTTTCCTCGCATTTTGAACGTTGGAAATCAGTATGAGAAGTTAGGTGCAAGCAGACAGTGACGAGTCGTTCGCGGCCAGTGAGAAAAAACGAAGTTGTAATGTGGAATCATGACGATTGATCTTAGTAACCAGGTCCTGTCGTACGGCACTTTGGGTGTGCTGAATTTGTACAGGTTTATTGAGAGTCTTCATCATCAAGTGATTTTCTACTTTCCATAACCTTGCGGTTACTTCCTTTGCTCATGGGATAGGCTCGCCTGTCTGTCTTCGTGAGTTTACGAAGATTGCGAAATCAACATACTATTAACTCCAAAGGTAATTCAGGAAGACGGAGGTCGCAATTGCACATTGGCTTTGAAACGCCCCTTCCTAGATGTGTCAGTTATCTTATAATGCGGTTTGTTGTCTTCTACCGAAGTTATCGAGAATGGCCATAAAAATCGAATCTCTTGACCTCAGCGTGATCACTGCTTTTTTCTCTTTTTATTTCTTGTTTGCCAGTGAGTATAAACGAGTTTGTTGTCTATCTCTCGTCCTTTCACCTGCCTTCCATTGTACTAATATCGACTTTTTCTGCCTCTCCTGCTTTCTTAGGTGATCAGCTAAGTCTGGCTGATTTTGTCTTATTTCCTATGCTGGATCGATTGGAAGTTATCATGAATCAACTGACGACACATGCAGCCCCAGATCACGTGGTTGAATGGTCTGCCGTGGAGGCGGAAACGTGTGATTGGTCAGTTTTGGCCAGCTATCTACTTCGTATGCGTCAGTTGCCAGATGTGGCCGCATTCCGTCAGCCCACGCGAATCCAGTCTATGTTTGCAGAGTCCATGAGGCTTGGAGCTCCAAATCCAGATATCGTTTGAAGGGCCACACATCCTCTAGCACTCACCACAGTCTTTTCACGTGCCCATGGGCCTCAGAATCCATGACCGAGTGTCCGTTTATTGTGGCTGGTGGGCGAGTGTGTGCACAAATGGGTGAGCGCATTTCACTCACAGCTCAGGCGTTTTATCTCCCACTCTCGCTGTCGTTGTTCCCAATTTTGTGACCTCTTTCCAAGAGGGTCTGTGTTCTTTTCTTTTTTGTGTTCAGTTCTCTTTGTTTCTTGATCCGATCTGGTTTGACTTGTTCTGGTTCGTGTCTTCCATATAGTTTTCTTGAGTATGACAGTAGTAGTACACAGAACACACGACCAACCCATTACTAGTCCTTAAAGCTCGCGTGCACACACACACGGGCTCACAGACGCAGGTGATTCAAGTTCATGTCATTGTTGTTTGTCGGTGACACCGATCCCTTGAATTTCTTCCTCCCGCTTGTCGTGCTGAATCCTTCGACATAGTGTAATTGTCTTTGCGTGTATGCGAGGCCTCTCGTATAGTTTGGCTGACGAGCTCAGTACCATTCATTCCGTGTCTTGTTATCGGTTGGGTCCGGAAAGAAAAAAACGATTAAGTATAGTGTCATTGTGCAGTAGTTCAGAAAGACTGGATATAGTACTGTGTTAATTTCCATTTTAGCTGCTGATCAGGATAGTAACGAGAAATTTTTGTTTGTTTACAGTGGGAACGAAATGTTTGTTAGTCTCCCAACTCATAGTCGATCGGCGAAAACGATTTTCCAGTGGTAACGCAGCCGGAGTAGAGCCGCTCTGCCGTCTGTCTTACAGTCAAATACAGGATTAACAGATCCAATCTTATTAGCTCTCTAGTACATTGCTGTTATCAGCAAACTTGGAATGTCGCTAACTGTAGCCTGATCAAACAACTGGTTCCCAAATTAAATTGAATCCCGTTCTGCTAAATCTATCGCGAGTACTTGGTGGACTCAAACCAGTCGATGCGAAAGTCAAATAAGTTGAAGCGCATTGATCCATAGTCTTATCTGCCGGTTTCCATTCTCTCTTGGCTAATCGTTCTTATCTGGTAACAACCGCTAGCGGAGGTATAGGGAGACGGTCATTTTGGCCTTGCTGTCAGGTGAGTGGTTGATTTAATTTGTCCAGATATAGTCTTGCCTCGTAAATATTCAGCTAATTATGTTTGTTTGCCCGTTTTGGTTTCATCTCGGTTGTCAGTGAATTGTTTGCTTTAGTAGACTAAATATAGTCATATTCGCTACTCAATCGTTCATCAGCCGATGGAATGATCAAATAGCTTCATCATCCCTTACGAACTTTTGGGGTGATAAATGACTTCGAAAAAGTCTTTTCTGGGGCCGGTCCCGCTCATGAATGCCGGAGCAATTTAAACTGTCTCAAAGGATTTGAGAATTTGCTTTAGTCGTAGTTGAGGTTGTTAGTTTTCATGGGATTTTGATCGCTGAGTTTGGCGTTTAGATCGCAAACGTTTCACTGCAAGTCGAGTTGACATCGTCAGTGCACTGACGATGGTGTTGTTGATAGACGATGGGCGAATTACAGCATCTACCAACAACACTGTATTATCAACATTATATCATTCACAATAAAAACTAATACCCGGCCCATCGATTTTTGATATACTTCTTATGTCATTAGCTTCTGAATTATTCAAGAGTGGCAAAAGAAAGGTGGACACATGTGACGCAAATTTAACTCTGAACGAAAAATGGGTATTATTAGCCTGGTTATTCTCTACTGAACAGGTGGGGAATGGGCCAGGGAGACTTTAGTGCTTGGACGAACTGTTTCCGAGCTTCTCGTGGACGATCGTATACTCAAGTGCTCATAGCGTCTCCAATTGAGAGGATCCGAAACTTGAGCGGTCTCGAGTGTCTACTTAAAGTTTTGCGGATCGGGCGGAACGCTTCGTTTACATTCACCAAGTGTTTTGGTTCTACAAGGTGTGAACAGACAGCAATGGTAGTTACCTTGATTGCTCCGGTGTTCAGCCAAGCCAGATGATTATCACGGACCCGTTCGGGTGTGCGTCTTACATACTTGGTCGAAAAGAGGCTATGCATTCTGGAACCTCATTCGCTAATCGTAAACACATGACCGATTTGTGCGTACAACGAACTTGGAGCTTGTTAGCGCAGGTCTTATCAATTGCGTTGGATAGACGACGATAATACAGTGTCTGCTATGATAGCTACTTTGAATGATAGATTGATGTTGAAAGATCTCTTATGGATGCCTATCTTCTAACCCCTTTCTCTATCAAGTTTGATTGTCTTATCAATGATTCATTAGGGAGCAACCGTTTGCTGGGTAAACATTTCGCAGAATTTCTCTCTTCCTATCTCGTTTGAAACTAGTCAGACTTAATGTAGTGTAATGGCATAACTATAAATCACTGAAAACGAACTTGTTCGTCACTTGGTGTTGGTCCTAATGTGTTCTATGGGACTAATTGCACGGTCTCAAGCAAGCCCTAAAAATTCTGGTTTGTTGTACCCATTTACGCCCCCTTCCCCTCCCCCCTCTCGATCACAGTTTCTCGACCATTGTAAACCTATCTTCAGTGACCTGGTTTTCCATACTTTTCAATAGTGAGCTCATAACAGTTCCTCACAGCTATCTGTGGTGAAAATAAAAATTCCAGTCTGCAGATGAATTGTTAAGCATTGTAATCCTGATTCAATGTGGTTTTTTTCGTTCTGGTAGTTCCCGATTTTTGACCGCGACCAACTACGGTTGTCGCGTTTGGTGGATTAGTTACGCATGCCTACAAATCAGTCTTTTCCGTCTACCATGCTTTTTATGGCGTGGGAACTCGGTTCGCTTGTTCAACGAAACTGCAAAAAGGTATGAGAATTTACTTAAACGCCTTGACTAAGTGATGTTTTTATGAACTGCTGGGTCCCGAGGGATTAGAGATATTAGGTGGCATTTTTTCGTCGCATGATAAATCAACTTTTAATATTCAAACTCCTTTGCCCACACTGTACGCTCTTCTAGATTCATTTCTTAAATGGCCATTCTAAATTGGTATTTATCAAATGAATTAGAAAGCTGGTAGTTTAGTTTAGAAGCTGTGCATGATAAAATCCAAAGTTAGTATGGTCAGAGTGGGTGCATCAAGGTTTCAGTTGGGTGCTCTTCCTGGATGTCTCTCGAAATGGTTCCAAAGCATGGTGCCTCTTAGACAATCCTCTCTTGGCTAACTGTTCCTACTAAAGTGAGCAGATGAAGGCATATACGCGGTGTTGTGCGCCGGCTTGACTAATCCTAACTGGTTGCTCTAGGGAGATGGTTAGACCTTGATTTCGAACCAATCACAGGCGGGTATGAAACCTACAACACTGTTCGTTAGCATCTGTGGTGGGTGCGGTCTACTCAGCACCCAGAGCTTCTAGCCTCATTTGAAGGCGTGTGAATGCAACGGTCAGTCATCGGCTCCCCAGTGCGTTATGAGGTCCGCAAATGGTCCTACTGCTTTGTGGTTAGATCACTTTGATAAAGAGCTCGGGAACGGATTCCTAATTCAATTTTCTGCTTCGGTATCGAGAACTGTGCAGTATCCAGCCCACTGACACCACGGATAACCGATGATGTTGATGTGGAGAACGGAATATATATATATATATATGATGAACTCTACACAAAGTTATTTTATCTTTCATATTTCCTTCGTTCTTCCTCGTGGTTCCGATAGAATATTATCCGTAGGCTGATTTGTACTGAACACTAAAAAATAGTTTTTCTCAGATATGGCGCATCGCATCATCTGGTAACTAGCCAGTGTTTTCACCTACTTGACCATTAATTATGAATTTAGGCCAGGTGGACCCCAGCGGCTAAGACTGTATCGCCTATCCTGAACGAATGCATGCATTTCATGAAAAAGCATATTGAAAATGCCCAATTGAATAAAAAAACGTTATCTGATTTAGATGAACCGCTTGCTTGAAATTGCCATCCCTGTATAGTTTCAAATGAAGAGGGGGTTTCCATTCAGATATTCCACTTACCATACTTCTGCAGTGTAAAATGATGATGGTTGCCTTGTAAGGCCAAAGTCATCCGGTATCCTCTAACCGGTAGTAACATGATTTTAACTCGACTAATAGTTCTTGAAGCACAATGATTCCGTGGTCGCCTACTCTGTTTTGCTTAATTCTACGTAACCTCTTTCTGTCGTGTTTCCATAAGTACACTAGAATCATTAGATCTTTTATTTGCACTTACTTTGGTATATTTTTTCATGGTCTTGCAGAGACCTCGTACATGTTGCTTGGGTGGTGTAATGTATTGTGTAAATAGGCTGTCGTCCGTCGTAAAGTAACTCGTGTGGAGGAAATTTGAATTCTCAAATTGGAGAGCACGAGTAGACGATTTACATGCACTTGGGAGTGAGCTAAATGCCCCAAGTTATGTGTGGCGCATGAACAGAAAACAACAGCCTGATGAAAAATCCAATTCGTAAAACGAGCAGAACTCTGTTTTTGTGTTGGAAGCCTTTGATTGTTCACAAGAACCGTTTCAAATAATCACTTACCCATGAGAAGGTGCACTCATGTAAACATTTGGGCAACTGTTGAGCGGCGGCGTGTTGTGCAGGTCTTACCGAAATCCAGAGTGGGAGAACAATATACGTTGACATTTCTGTTGACTTTAAATTCGCTCTGCTTTGACTGCTGAACGTGGAGTCAAGGTCCAATGCACTTCGACACTAGTGACGATGATAATGTCTCTCTGTGAGGTAGCTGATTGGAATCTTTTATATTTATGGGATGCTTGCTGTCAGGTTTCACTAACTCTAACCTTAAACCGGTGACGTAATTATGTGACTTTGTAAGTTTCGCCACACGGTGATTTGACCTATAGCCCAGAAACTTCGGTCTGTTGAATCTGGTGATCATGGATCCATTCAGATATTTTGGATACTTCGTGATTTAAGTTTTTAGGCAAGCCTACATAAAGTTGGCTTCAAAGCTGTGAGTTAGCAATGTTTTAATCTTATAGTTTGCTTCCCGACTTTAGTTGATTTTATTACAAGTTTCTCGTCAGGCTGTATACGTGATCCGGCTCAGTTTGCTTTTTTGTGTTATTTAAAGAGTGCCAGGTTGCTAATCAACTCCGAGAAAGTGGGAAACAAATCAAAATATTAAAAGTTTGCTGGCTCGCAGATTTAAACCACAGCTTCATGCAGGGTTGGTGATGGAGTCAAATCACCCAATGTCCAAAATATCAAAATGAATACAATGTGGCTATGTTCAATGAACTTTGATCTCCGATTATTTGTCATGTCACTGTATGTCAAGAACTCATGGCTACTTGAGCTAGTTGAACATATAAGCATAAAGTCCGCAGCTAACTCCACTCACACACTGACAATGCCATCTCGACCGAGTGGTGAAACGTCTGTTACCCGAACGTCATCAGAGCTCTGAATCATCATCGTTCAGCGTTAGACAGCAAGACGAGCCTCACTGACCGCTGCCTTTTCGCCATAGTTACATGTTTCTATAAAAAGAGTGAATATCCAAGGGAAACAAGAGATGGACTTACACAGATGGGAAGAGATGAGATGCCGTTGCAGCCAACACACGGAACACATTCTAAATGTACAAGCGCACTCTTTCAATCATTCTGATTCGTTAGAAAATGACAGTTCGATCGCCATTGTTCGCGATTCACATCCATATCCTTCAGCGTCTCCAGCCAGCTAATTGACGGGTCTCTCGGACCCCAACCAACAAGAAGTGAGACACCTACTTTACCTAAGTTCTCTATACATTTTCTCATTCCACGTTATCACGTCATCTGTTGACCTCCGCATGCCTTCTCCCATTCTTTGGGAGGAACACAAAATGGGGCATGGTATGGTAGAGGAGTGTTTGCGGTACGCAAAACGTGACCCAACCAGCGTAGTCTACTAAGTTTCACACGACGAAACAAGCTATTCTCAGAAGTGGCACCCAATACCAGATTCCTAACCTCTATATGGCTCACCGGGTAACTCCATTCAATCCTAGCCACAGCACGTAGACATCGGTGGTTGAAAACCTCCAACCGACGAACATCTCCCACACGCGAGTCTCGCAACTGTATAACAGAACTGAGCGCACTGCGGCACAGTATACACAACCTTTCAACTCTAGGGAAATATCAGGCCAACGCCGCAAATGCTTCGGTCCAGCGTAAGCTGCTTGAGTTTTTGATATACACGTGTTTACCTCCACTGCCGCACTACCGTCGTTCGACACGCAGCTACTAAGGTAGGTGAAACCGTCCGCATTCATTAGTTCCTCTCCATCCAGTATCAAGTTCGGCACTACTTTCGTTCAGTCCTGTAACAGCACTTTGCACTTTGAAGATGCAGATCATATTCCAAATCGAGAAATCAACCTTGTGAGTCTGTCTAGTGCGCGTTGTGTATGGTTCGCGGAATCGAACAGACACAACGTCATCTGCGTAATCTGGGTCACATAGCTTCCCTCCATTTCACAGTTCGACTCCTGCATTCCGAAGACCTCCCAAAGCGTCTTCCATCACCGCGTCCACGATAAAGTTGAACAGGAATGGAGAGATGGGACACCGTTGGCGAACGCCACTAGTCGTTCCGAATGAACTTGATAGTTCACCGTATGCTCTCATGCGACCGTAGACACGAGAGTACAATGCTCGCAACAGGTTCACAAACTTCGTTAGCTTATCCTTCCGGTGGAGAGCATTGAGTAGTGCTAGTCGATCCACCGAGTCGAAAGCACCTTTCAAGTCCAGAAAGACTACGATTGTAGGGCGGCGGTGCGTGTGCCGCGTTTCGAGTATCTGTCGAAGAGTGAATATTTGGTCGATGCAACCTCGACCTGGACGAAATCTGGCCTGCTGTCCGCGCTAATACTTTCGCTAATCGGTGTCAAACGACGCCGCATTATCGAAGCTATGCTCTTAGTAACTGTCGGCATTAAACTAATCCCACAATGATTCCTACACTAACTCCGTGTGTCCTTCTTGAAAATGAGTACAATCAGTGACTCGGCCCACGATAGCAGAATACGTTGCTCGTTCGAAATATCATGTAACAAGGTGGGGACGGGTTTTATCAGAGCTTTTGGATCCTGTTTGAAAGGAACTGGTTGGAGTTCGTCAGGCCGGCTGCTTTTCCCTTCTTCAGAAGTCAAATTTTCGATTACTTAACTACGACCAGAATCAGTCTCCGAAATCGTTGAAAAAAAACTGAATTCATTCACTGTTGTTCTGCAGAATTTCGCCAATGCTTTACGGAAGTTTTTCCCTGAAAGAAATCCCCGCCTAGGCTATCACCAACGAGTTGCACATGGAATCTGACTGAATGAGGAAGAACAATCCAAAACAATCTGAATTGTTCAGTATGGTGTGGCTGTGTCATCGCTTTAATACACACCTATCTAACTTAAATACTAGAAAGCAACTTTTCCCGCTTTCTTGATGTCAGAAAATTACAGCTCAACACCGCATCCACCGATGTTCTGTGCGCACGTAGAAAATTTAAGCTTGCGATTATGTTTGCTCCTTAGTCGGTTTCAACATTATTCAGTCTTCTTTCTGGACCATTCATTGAAATCCAGATCCACGCGAATAAAACTGTAGAAATGAAGCCATAGTTCGCTTGCTTCATCGATTTTCGCGCTGTTTTTGTCCCGGTCTTTATGATTTTCCAGGCTAGCTATTCTTCCATGAACTCACGAGTTCCAGCATGGCTCAGCACAGTCCAGACTTACAGTTTGTTCTGGGATGAAATTAAGCCACTCGCTTCCTTCAGCTCTGCTCAGATAAGCCATTGATTGAACAAGGGAACAAAATACTTGGTAACCCTGTCGTGATCTTCGATTTGTTGCCGCACATGGCTTCGAAAATCATTTGTTCCTGCTTCCTGTTCGCCGGGGCGGCTACACTTGCACTGTCGATCTTGACCGACTGGTTCACTTATGCCCCGTTGTTCCATACCTGTATTGGGAGTTCGCGCTCGGTAGAACTAAACTATGTTCATGGGATCATGTCCGTAATCATCCATCCGTCTCACAGACGTATTGCTTGTTACAACTGAGACAATGATATCAACTACGCCCGATTGGTTGAGCTAGTCTTCGTGATATTCTCGCTTGAACAGAATGAATTTCGAGGTTCCGATCGGTCTGTGGGCGATTTTAATATCGAATGACCACATTTAGATGGTCCACAAGTGTATGGAAGTTCGACTACTATTTCTCCAAATACTAGAGTTGTTGAAGGATTTCAGACATCCATTAGCCACAACTAAAACAGTCAATATTAATCTTGTATTCGTAGATATCTTGCAGTGCATTACCTGTCAGCCCGAGTGGCATCCAGCACAATGGGGACAACCCCTCAGCGTGCGCCACTAATGGTCGTCAGATGCGAGGACCAGCGTATTGGAGATTAGATGCCAACTGTTAGTATTTGGATGGGAACAAAAAGCGACATCAGCGTATGCCAAGAAAGTTTACCGTAAATCACGCCCGCATTTGACGTTTACTGGAAGTGCATATTCAAACAACAAATCTAGAGGGGGTTAATAATAACTCCACAAGAGCTCTCAAGCGACTAGTTGGACCGATTTTGTGGTCATCATTGCTTGTCACGTGCGTGCATATTGGTGTGCACTTCTGGCGATGCAAACGAGATTCTGATGACAGTTATTTATTGACTTTTGGTGATCAAACAGTCAACATTACGATGTTTCAACCTGAATGTTGCTGATTCAAGCCCACATACCGCTGCTCAAATTTGTCGGTTATACATATCATATATATGTGCTAACAAGGAGTATCAAGGGTCTGGAGATTTAAGAGCACTGATGTTTACGCTTTACTACTCCAAAGACGCCGGTAGGAAAGCATATTTATGAAGAAATGATCATATGGTATATATATATATATATATATTGATTTATTCTATATTAGCATCAATTGAAGTGGACCACTCTTGATGGTGAACGTTCTTATCCTTATTTTGTCCGCAGTGTCGCCTCATTGTTGATTTGCTGAAAACGTAGGAAAGTGCTTTCAGGAATGTTTTGCGTCGCCTAAACTTGCGGTCATCAGCGCTGGTAGTAGTCATGGTCTGCGTCGACTGAGAGCCCGTCCAACGCGATGATTCATAATGCCCGACCGGCCAACTTAAACTTTAGTAAGATGGCAGAAGGAAGTAAAAGTATCCCATCGTGGGACCTCAACCAGAACGGAATGATGGTCGGTACCTTAATCTGATGGTTGAACACGTCTTAAAGTACCTTCGAAAAGTAACAAGCAACGAACTGTTTCATTGTTGTATTACGGATGTCGTCAGATGTGACGGCTTCAGTTTTAATTCAGCTCCGCCCTGTTTAAGCAAACAAGGACGATACAACGACATATGATCGGTCAGCATGGCTCTCACTTATTTGTTACGATGCAGTGACTTGCATAGGTCCTTTTAAATTGAAACTCATTGGCCGATCGCCTTCAATCTCTCGGGCTCGACGTCTCTTTTTTGGTCTGTACTCCGCATAACACGCTCGTTTGTCTCTGCGAGGTAACGAAAATCAAACAAATTTCATTCTCTTTGAACTTATGCGCGTGGTTGACTCCGTATTTGGCTTGTGGCTTACAATCGATCAGACTCCAGATCCGTGCATTGATTACCTAATGCCAAAAGAGATTTTCAATCAGTCCTGTTTTCTGAACATAACCGGGCTCCGCCGAAGCAAAGTGTATTTGGCATCGGCTCGCAGCCCTCCCCTTCGCCACGTCGGTATTCTCAAATTTGTACAGTTTCCCGCATTATTTCGGAATAACCTCAGAATCGTTTGGATCTGTCAGAAATATACCTCCAATTCACACAACTTCACAAGAAAACATCTCAAAGATTTCTGAGCAGTACATGGATAATTGATGCACCTTAGTGCGTTTACACACGGATATATTCAAGTAAAGTGAGCCGCTTTTCGGGTGTACGCAAATAGGATCTCAATAAGTCAGTTGGATGTCAGTTCCGAATAGTATTGACATAATTCCGAGTGCTTTTGACCTAGTTCCAAAATAATGTAAGGGTGGAATAAATCAATGCGGCGATATCCCGACACTTTCGTCGGTCTGATCTTTGTGTAATGCTAAGTCAGTTTAGATTGCTTTATTTGATCACGAGCAGTTTTTAGTTTACCTGTAAGTTCCGTCAAACCGTTCCAGTGAACTAATTACTACTGCAGAAGTGCGCGTACGCACGAACAAATTGGCAAACCTCTTCTGAATAAACCAAGAAGCAGCGTTATTGTTCATTATTTATATTCAACAGATTAACAATAAATCAGAATGCGCGAAAATGTCCCAAATTAAGAAGAATTGCGAATCACTGGATAAATCAGCTTGAGAGATTTTAGCAACAATTCAATCACTATTTTTGTAACAACGGTTCAGTTACTACTGGAATAGCAAGACAAACATTACGTTTGTTTGTTATCTAAACTGGTTCTAGAACTTCACTCTTGTGAGATTCAATGCAATTTTCATACTAGCCATCTTGCAGAATTAAGCCCGGCTCACCATTAAGAAATCACGGGACACCTAACGACATTTTTGCGTTGATTGGCAATCATTTGTAGTGTATATCCATCTTGTTCGGACAGGGATGCAAACCCGCGGCTGGAGATTGCAAGTCGAGTACTTCATCCGTTGCACTAACTAAACAGACGTTCAGCAGCTCATAAAACATCAGCACTACAGGATACGAAGTCCGTTTCCTATCACTGCTACCGAAAACTGCCGTACAGGAAGGCTTTGCAACGCCATTTACAACCTACTTGTTTTCTGCTGCTGAATTTTTCCCGCTTAGCAGTCGTTCATTTGGTGCGTGAACATCTACATTCTGCAAAATCCAGCGATGGTCTATTAGAACTATCCTTTACCTAGGTGATCAGATCATCTGGATTCTCTATTGTCCTCAACTTCAAGAGTTACTAGCTACAGCCGACAGGATGCTATTCAACTTTCATTAGGGTCTGCATAAAATATTTTAAGTAGCTGGGCAAAATTAGCACATTGAGAACGTTGAAACGGCTTGGAAGTGAATTATCAGACGCTAATCCGAACATTTCCCACGCTCTTTTCAATCCAAAGAAAACCACCAATAATTAATTTCGTTGGCATTCCATTTTTTTCAAAAAAGATGCAGTTTCACTCATTCGGTTCCCCAATAACTCGGAGAGTCAATCCTTAAATGAACACACTTTTTACTTCCTGACGTGCGTTTGTCGTCAAATCGCATTTAAATTTATGAAATCAAGTTTATCAGGCGAACTTGACTAATAGGTAACGAGAACAAACACAGCAAATGGCTAGTATCGATTACGCCCACTCTATTCTTTCCCCTCTACGTAGATCGATCATGGAGTAGAAATTCACATCATGGAAGAAACGAAAGAATGAGTAAAGACAGGCGGTGATAACGATTAGACATGGTCCCCGTACCCAGTTGGAGGCTGTGAGAATTGTTTGGCCTTTCGTTTACAAACGGAAATCGTAAAAGACCCTCAGCTTCCTGGTTGATAATTGACGCTCAAATGATTGAAAGACCTCATTCTAAGTGCTTACATCTACGAATGCAACCCTCAATGGATTTTATTGATGTTCAAACCACATCCCCTTATTTAAATGGAATAAGACTTGTTTTGTCTGTAGCATGCGTTGCGTTTACTTCTTGTTTATTGTGATGTGCTTGTCTCCGACGTATTTCTTCCTAAACTGACTTTGCTTTTACTTGCATTTGCTCATAGAACCTCTCGGCCAATAATCATGGGTGATGACTGCGTGCCTTTCACGTTAATCACAGCTTAACGTGTTTGATTATTGAGACTCTCACCATGTGCAAAACTTTGCTTGTGTTAATTAGTTTTATTTTTTTTCAAAATATTATATTGTCTCCTATTCCCACTTCTGTCTTCATTGGACCAGATTTGACCTTGGTCAAAATGTCCAGCCCCAAGGTCCCATTTGTTCGAACATTATCTGATGAAGCAATGTATTATGCCATGTTTTTGAGAACCGAAAATGCCCTATAGTCATTCTGGCATTTTTACCCCGCACTAATTGATGTGCTCACTCATTCTAGTCAGAATTTTGAATTGATTCAGCAAATTTTATGGGTAGACGGCCACAATGCTGCGCGAAAGGTGAGGCTTGTGTGTGGAACAAATTGCCAGTCTGCTTTCAGGTGCAGCAACATATAACTTCCAGATGCAGCTTTCTGTCTCATTCCTTCGAGTCGCACAGATCAAAGAGCCCAACTTTGAGCCGAGCGTGGATGATGGTTGCTGATGATGTATCACGACCAGATGAACCACAAGTGAGTTTCCAATCAAACACTGGTTTAGTGGTGGTGGCGGTGGCGGTGGCGATTCACTTTGGATGACGATTTTCCCCGTATGACGTATCAAGGTAGAAGACATCGTTTGAAAGGTTCTCATCACATGTTTTTGAACCCAAAAGCTTTGGGTAGGGATCCTCCTCGATTCTTTCTTCTCACACCTTTATACATGGAAGCAACCTTAATCCGCATCGAATTCATCGCCTTCCCCTTACAGAGTAATTCCTGGACTTAATATTTGCTTTCATTCTTAGTTCTTGCAACATTATATAACTCTGATATTTTTATATTTTGCTATCATATACACGTCAACCCTTTCGCCACTTAATTCCTTTGTGAATCACAAAATAGTTTACAGTTTACTCTTTCATGTACATGAACTCCTTTGCTGACGTTAATCGAATTAGGCTGAATTGAATTCAAGAAACGCATACACAAATGCATCCGACACTGAAAACTAGGTGAGTCGGTTGGTACTTTGAAAACTTCCTACAGATTTGAGGAGAGCGGGGTAGAATTGAGAAACATCATCGTTATCATCAATAATAATACTAATAATAATACCAACAAGGGTTGCATCTTCAAATACAAACATTAATCGAATCCATGATGAGCAGTCTGAAGCACCTGCTGTTCTGTAGTATAACTGAGATAAGAAGGGAATACCTTTTTGACTGGCATATGTTGGAATCGCCAAAAAATATTCGTTCATCATTGCATGTACATCAGCTGTCATGCAACTACCATTTGCGGCGATGTGTTGCGCAATTCAAGTCTCGTAATATATGGATTCAGAACTGAATGAACAGACTTCCTGAATCTCTAACTACGTATTTTCAGATGCAAGTAGTTTCGAAGCCGACGAAGGCACTTTTATGTTTTCGTGTCCATGGAAATCCGTTGATCCCGAACTAGATACAGACGCTAAGAGTATTTTCTGATTTGAGCCAAAAAAACTGTCGCTTCACGTGTTACTATCTTTTTTGACACTCGTGCATGATAGCAACGGGAGGGACGTATCTCAGCCGGTAGTGGCCATTATGCAAGGAGAGGGACCGGTAACCCTGACTGTGAAACTAAAAGTAGCACAGAACTACATAAGGTCTTACACTAGATCATGCGTGGAAACGAGCCATGGTGTTAGTTTCACCGTGTGCTTTTAAGGGAATACAATAGGACCCAACGGTTTTTTCTGGAGTTGCCTGTCCTGTTTGTCAGCCTAACAACTAGCTTGGCAGCGACGGACTGCATACGACATGCACCTAATGAGCATGCCGGTAGTGTCCTTCACACTGCCCACTTCGTCTGCATTTGCAATTTGGTTGGTTTCCGCGTGCTCCATATCTGAGGTGGGTATACTGATCACACTTGCACCCTGTTGAGCTTATCGGATGGTATCTTCTTGACCACGGCTTAGGTCGATTAATCTGAAAATTCAGACACTACTTGTGTTTGGTTCTCTTTAGATCTCCGAGGAAAATTTCAGTTATTTATTTACTGGCACTCGCATTGAACACTTAGGAGTTATTTCAAAACAAATTGGATTTGTCTAAAAAGTATTTAGACTTATCTAACTAACAATATGTCCCGTTTCCGCAGGCACTTGCATGCATACGTCTGCTGTTAGTCAAGGCTCGGAAAATTAATACTTTAAACTGCTCTTACGTAAATGTGTTGATATGAAATAGATCGCGTCTCAGACCTGTGTAGATGAGATTTAAGTAAACCGTTCTAGTAACAATTCCTTAAGATTTCGAGTGATTTTGGCATGACTCCGAAATGATCCCATAAATGGTGTATTAATTATGCAATAGATTGGCTCGGACTCCATTGCGTAATTTAATGTTGTTTACTCTGGTTACTTTGCACTCACGGACTTCTTGTAAATGAAATAACTGGCCAGTAGGACATTTTATTGGAGTAATATATATTCGATCGCCAAAGCTATTATGGTTGCGGTGATCCGGTGGGTGCTCGGACCACTGTCGAGGACTTTATCGTTAGTTTTCATTTTTATCAAGCTACTATCAATTAGTCAATAGTGAGCTTCTATTTACAATTTTGCCACGCCACATGGCTGCAGGCACGACACACGAGACCACATGTACGCGGCACCCTTACTCTCACGTTCATTCAGCTAACGCAGCTATGGCGTTGAATGACAGAACAACATTTTACCTGAGTCATTTTTTCAGAACTTCAAATCACCTCACGGCTCCCATTTGTTTGGGTAAACAAATCCGCCTACCAACATGAAATCATTCGAGTAGTCCCTATCTATGGGAGCGAGAAAGACTAAGTTAGTCAATTTGACGTTAACTGTTGAGAACTGATTAAGAACTTCACAAACATCGATGGAGAAAAAAACAGTGATTTTAGCTCGCAGCACTCTCTTGAATGAACACAAATCATTACTGTAGACCTTAATCACATTCCAAATATCGTCGAATGTTAAGCTGATGGATTCATCGGAAATCCTACTATTGACGAGAAATTAAGGATTAAAGGTGATAGACATTAGACTTATATGCTATTCGGGAAGATAACCAATGTGGTACCTGCAAAAAATACCGTGAAACATAGACAATAGACCGATCACTGTATTTACCGTCGACCATCAGGATATTCCTTGCCCTTCGGTCTTGCATTTTATCTGCTGCTGCATGTCATTCAGACCGCACACCTTTAATCTCGTTTTTCGTGGGTGGTAACTTTCTTGTCTTGATATTATATAAATGTACTAATAATAAGACTTCACGCTCGCAGTAGGGCCTCGATGTCGTTTGCTCACATCTTCGCAGATACTTCAGTTCATATTCCAAATTTGCCAAACTCTTTGATCGAGTATATGCGATTCCAAATAGGAGGTGGGTCCAAATGGCATCGGGATTAGTGCTCAGACTATGCTTGAATCTGTTTGCTATGATACAGCTTTATGTATTACAAATGTACCTGATTTAAGTGACTTTATCCCATTATACATACTCTAAGTAATTTCAAATGTATAAACTAGTAACTAGACAGCTGCTCATTTCGGTTTGTACATCCAGTAACTTTGCACTAGTATGCTATGGTTTTGAATGGCATCTCTTAGCAACGGTCAGTCGTATAAGAAGAACCAACAGATTATACAAAATCTATCATTTAAGTCTACCTAGACAAAGCAGTACACTAATTAAACTTCTCATATTCTTTCTCTAGGCCATGAACTGACCATTCTGAATCATCTTCCATATCGAGCAAGACCTAGATCGTGGGCCTTTGGAGGGTGTATACTATATCTCGGAGTACAAATGAGGATACGGAATACATCCAACATGTCATTAATCGCAGCCAGCACAGGTTGCTGGGAAAAAATATCAGACATTTATGTGAACTGTACTTGGAGGAATATCTGTTTGCAATATTCATGTAATGTAGACCAATAATCAGGTTCAGAGTTTATTACCAACCACCATAATGTGTGTGGGTTCTAAAGTCCATCGCATGGAAGTAATGCGATCGATACAAATCCGATCGGATAGGAAACCGGCTTGATTCTCTCGAATTCGTCCTTGGTAAGTTCTAGATAATCGATGACTATTAATGCCTGTGGGCATTCTGTATGCAGTGCTTACCAGACTGATTCCCCGGTGGCTTGATAACAGAATTCATCTACCATCTTTCGTGTAAACCGTTACAATCGTCGATTCACTCCAGTCCTTAGGCGTTTGATCCTTCCAGATGGACCTCAGGAGTTTTATTAACTCAACTGCTAAAACCACGTCACTAAATTTGAAGGAGCGCATGATAGCTCATTTGGTCCCAGCGCCTTATGCCTTTCAAGAAAACCTATCTCCCTGATCGCCTCCATTACTGATAGAAGATTGATATTTACCTGCATGGTTTCATTTCCAGGCACAGGTGGAAGATCAATTCCCTAAAATGCTCAAGCCTACCATCCAGATGGTATTGTTGAGACCGGATCAGTGGGCCGTCGGCCGTTTGATTATATCGCACGTCCATTTTTCGGGGACCAGTATTTCTAATTAGTTGGTAAAGGTTATGACTATTAGCTGTAAACACAACGCTTTTCATTTTTCCAAATTCCTGTATCCAATACTGCTCGCAGTCATTTCTTGGGCTCCTGGTCAGGTTGTCTCAGTTGTCTATGCATATCATAAGTTGTGTCCAAATGGAAGGATCCACATGCCTCTTTTGAAGATGTCCGGATGTCACCTCGAACGTATATTTTTTCAGATTCTGAAGCCGCGGTTGACAAAGTCCCCCCAGTCGATAGAATAAAGAAGACTCAACTCAATAGCCAGACACGAGGAATGTATTGTATATATCGTTGTGCTAAAATAACACCTATACGATAATGCATGCACAGGCCCACCACGTCAGAACGATGCTGAGTGGTTGAAACGATTCGAAAAACATGAGCGGAAACCGATGGGTCTCGTGAGCCATAAAGCAAGCGCAATCAAACGAATGTCACAGAACTGGTATCAAGCGTCAAAACAGATCTTGGAGAACATGGCGTCCGATAATAATCGATTTTTTTCAAGAGATCGATGCCACTACACATATATAAAGAAAATGTGATTAATGATACTCAACTGTTTTGAGGCCCACATCACTTAGAGTCCTGCAAAGTGTCTACTGCTGCGAGGGTCACCTTTTGTGAGTTCGCAAGTTTTGCTCTGATCCCAGGCATTTCATTTTGACGATAACGGCTTGCAAAACACGGGCTATCGTCTAGAAGCATCTGCGGGTAGCGGATAGTTCCCGTTTTAGCGATCGTGGATCAATGCGTGACCTGAGCTCACGGATGTGGAACAAAACAATCAGTACTCAGTGATTGATTTACGCCACGTATGACTAATAACTATGATCAATAGAGACACAATGCTTTAAAGGCGATGGAAGGCATCAGATCAGCCGATGGTGCTTTTTGTGTCAAAATTTTATGCTTTCAAGGTTTGAATTCGGAACAAACCCGAGTGAAGAGATTATCATTGTCGATTAGCTCCGCTGGACCAACCAATGGGCCCTCGATGTGCTTTTCTGATCGTATTTACTTCCCAAACAGTCAGCTTCGGTGTTTAAATCGCCAACAACGACCGCCGACCGCGCACTTTAAAGTAGTCGGGATAGACTGTCGAAGAACTCAATTTTAACTTCAGAAGAGCTGCCATCGTCGGGTACACATGGAGCCTCGGTGAGCCACCATCGGCCCTTCAGGCAATTGCTGTTGACAAGTGCAGAATCATCCAACTGAACTGAAGCAAAAGATCGCTGACTGGGGCCCATTCCAACAGTGGACATTTACGGGCTCAAAACGATCTAGACGAGAGCATGGTATGCAAAGAATGCCGCGAAATAGGTCGTATCTGGACAGTGATGAGGGAATCCAGAAGTGGGGCATTTTATACGCCCCTAAGAGAAGCAAGTGACATCTATTTTAAATGTCTCTGGAGTTCTAGTTAGGGCAGTTTGTTGCCCTACCACGTTGGAAGCAAACTAATAAAAAGATCATTTGGGTCCAAATAATACTTTCAGTTTTTCTCATCAACCTCTGGCGATGCTACCACTAGATTGGTCTGCCGTGCTGCAGTTCGTTGCAACATCTTATGCCAGTCACAAATCGAAAGAATAGAATTCAATGACCTACTTCGGAGAGAGAGGAGCTGGCCAATCGATGTCTGACTCCTCTCTAGACACCGCCAAACGGTAGTCACTAATGATGCTTTCGCGCATATATTCTCCGTTTTATCCCTTTGCATACACTAATTTTCCAGCTAAAAATTGCAGGTACATTCTTAGCAACAGAACTGCTGTTTTGAAAATCAGGTTATTCCATAAAATAATGTTTCAATTGCTAGCATAATATCTATGACCAGCGTATGTATGCAGATTGGCTGATTCCCTCAATCACATCAACCTTGAATTAGGCTGTTTGCGATCATCGAGCTTGAGGTGGAATTCACAGTAAATAGGTTTGTGTGATTCCTCGTTACATGTACACACATGAGACTGTTAGGCTATTCGGATTGGTTCAAAACGGCCAATTTTACACTAACTCGATGCTATGGGAAATCTTGCTATCGGTATGTAAGATGTGGCTCACAGTGGGAAATAATCAGTATACTCTTTACCACTGGTTTTCGTGAGCGTCGACATGTTTCTCCTTTAACGAAGCTGCCCCTGTTCTGAAATTCGCGAATCTATAATTGGAGTGCAGTGAATAAGACTCCGTATCAATTATTTCAGTTCCGTGGTGTACCATGACTTTTTGATCAACCTTAAGAACTAAAAATGACTAGCCAGGTTTATTATAATGGCTCTCGGGGCTGTGTACAGAATATATTCGCCCTTGCTATCCTTCTATCCGCAACGGAAGCCTGTTTTTCTAGGAGCCTTTGGCTTATTCTCTTCCGCAATGAATAGCCGCTAGAAATTACTGTATTATGGAAAATAGGAAAAATTCATGTAATGTGCTGGTCTAATCGGATTTGTACACTATTGATGGTGGTTTTTATGTGTCTCTGCTCGCACAGCTTGATGTTCGCATATCGACCGAAAGGAATAGTACGATGTCAATTTGAAAGCAGAGCCAAATGTGAACCGGGCAACTGCAAGACACCTGATGGCTTTCTGGATAGCTTGAAGCAATCCACATATCATTGCCGCGATTTTACAGCGATTAGCGAACTGGTTTTGTTCACCAAGCAAGAATAAGTGATGAACTAACGAAGCCGTGACTATGGCAGAAGGAATTCGCGAGAGGTAAATAGAACGTCATTAAAAAATGTAAATTCCTTGAAGAGAGCTAGAGTAGGCAAGAAGACTAACCTGTTGACCTAGAGTTAGGGCCTCCTTTACCAGGACATTTGAACCAGCGCAGTATGAATGGTGCTCGTTGATCAGAAGTGCATCCAATGGAATTTTCGAGCTGACTGGCCTAACAATAAGAAGATTGAAGGGCTGCTTGAATAAATGAGTGTGACTTGCCACTAAAGTTCTTCGATTTTAATTAAACCCAGTCCTGTTAATGAGCAAGTGGCAGATTACAAGCTTCATTCTTGAGTTAACCAAATCGAGTTAGTAATCTATGCGTACCTGAAGGTGAAGGTCGATTTGACATATACAATATATCCCAAGTGTGTGGAGACAATCCGAACTTCAAGATGCTAGGAGGAGATAAGGAATAGTCCGAGAAGGCCAACCTACGTCGAGCCCGTTTTAATCAGCGTTACTACAGGGGAAACTGACCAATAGAGAAAGAGGGCTTCAGAACGGATAGTGTTCCTGGACGGACCTCTGAAAGACAAAAGAAAGCCCAACCTTGACAAGCATGTGGTTAATGGCATGGATGCCATGGTAAAAAGAAAAATGTCAGTCTCATCACAAGGATTAACATGGCATTTCTCGGACGGAACTACAAGGCCCGCCGAAGCTAGTTAGGTTAGGATTGTGAAAAAGAGGACAAAGCATAGCAGACAGGACACGTAGAACATTAAGTCAAAACGAAGCAAGGTGGAGGGATCTCATGGGTGAGATCCTGAATTGATCAGCGTTGCAAACGATAAAACCGGAAGTGTTTGCAAGCAAGAGATAAAGAAAGGCCGTATAGTAAAATGTATGGGTGAATGATAAACACGACTGCTTAGTCAGGTAGTTGATTAGAAAATAGCAAGCTTGCGCGGGAACATGTGAAATCTGTGAATCAATGCATGTGGTCATTTCCTATGACTTGCTTCTTAACGGTTGCATCGATTGCGCCAACGAATACGTTTCAGTTGCCGTTACACTTCTGTGTTCCACTTACAGTCAACTCAAAAGAAAGGAAGCTGTCTAGTTCCAGAGACAGAACGCAGACCTTCCCTAGATGCGTAAGGATCAATTATTCACAAGGGATTACCTCAATTTGAAGTGCAATCGCAAAATCCAAACGCTCAATAAAAAAGGACTACATAATCGGATTTTCAAAAATGTGAATAAGCCAAATTTACGAGTAAAATTATCCTTCTCAGTAGAGCGCACCTACCGGTTTTTGAGCGTTGCATTTAATATTCCTGAACGCTGTAGACGCATGAGACTGCACCGTCCATATTCTTAACAAAATTTCATTTGACCATTATGGCTAATGAACCACTGAATTTGTATAGAGAGTGATGCAGGGTTGCAGTAACAAAAGGCAATTTGCGGTTGAAGAACCATGAGGGTTGTGTACAGCCATTTCGTCTTTGTTCTGAGTCTTTGGAAATACTGCCACCTTGCAGCCAGAGCACAAGAGAGCGACTTGAAACCTTAGGGCACATCGAAAGAAGTTCCCATCTTCATGTCTCATTCAGCCGTTTATATTGTTCTTTCCCGAACCACTGCCACGCGGGCTTCACATTCCAACTAGCTGGGCATTCCCCGTTCGATGTTGCAGTGTGCTGGATGCCCTTGCCTATGTTCTCCTGCGCATCCCTCTGGCCATGTTGGTCCCATTGTCCTCAATGACTACTTGAAGTGTAACTCTCGGCTGGGGACTCGTGCTGCCTACCTGAATTCTGTTCATATTGCGCTTGTTCCTCAAAAGGGTACCTTTTGTCGGTTTCCGAAAGCTTTGACACGAGTGGCCGCTCGTGACTGGTTCCTCTCAAGAAGTTGACCATTCTCTCCATCCATTGTAAGTTGACTGAATCACTGAAATGTTCCCTCCAAACAGATATTCGGCAGCTATTAAGTGATGGGAAATTCAGCTACGCTTGTCAGAAAATCCAATCTCAAGTCTCTAATCTTATCACTAGACTTAAGGTTGAACAATATCTTGCAACAATTAGCACGTAGTATCATGGTATTTTGCAATCTCATCCGCAGTAGAACTAACTGCCTTTCACACGACTCAGGCACATTGTGCAAGATTAATGGACTATCTTAGATCGTGTTTCAAATATGAATTCACGTTCATTGTAGAAGTAGGTGGGCTCATCTGTTTAACGAATCTCACTAACCTTGGTTCGACTAGAATTGTAGAGAAACGGGATGCAATCAGCAATACTTTACTTCCTGTACAATCTCCAATTACAGTAGCAATTTTTCTGCCATTTGTTCTGATCGTGTTTGAATTAGGCGCATGATGCCGTTTGTGCATCGATTTGTCGGATGTCTTGTTGACTTTGTTGGATTCAACGAAGCGGTACGGCGGGTTGAATAGGGACATTTGCCTAATGTGGTGATGAATAGTTGATTTGGTGCGAACCACTCTGTCGAAGTTAGCAGGACCGATACCGCATCTTCCTTTGAAGCTGTCGGGCATTTCTGGCTATCATTAAGGACAGCATCCAAACAAAAGTAACTCGGTAGTACGGATGAGTTCAGACGAGATCTGGGTGTCACAGTGGTGACACGTACGACTTCCAGTGTGTGACAGAACCCCAAGTCTGATGCTTCCCAAGTCCAAGAATAACCGAATAACCCGATTTTTGTGGGTGAAATATACAGCCTGAGAAGCAGTCAGACAATAAAATTTAGTATCAATTTTGCTTCTAACATTTACTTCCATATTTGAGATCGTATTTTATGGATGTGAAAATTTCCGTACACTTTCTCGTTTAGAGAAGCGTTATCTTAGTGTGACGCAGTCCCCTCAAATGCTCTTACAGCCTTATGGTCACTGAATGCCCTATAGAAAAACTAATGTAAATACACAGGTTTTTTATCATTTCTCATCAAAAATTGATTCTGCTCAAATGCTGGTGTTGCGATAATGCATACCTTTGCCTGGCCGCACAATCTCGTTCGATTTGTTTGAAGTGTGCATGGATAACCTCGACAATGATCCACCAACGATGCATCTGCCTCCTAATGCTTGAAATGGTATTGTAGTCACAAACCCGATAGGAATTGGGCAATCGTAGGAGATAATTGGACAGAAAACTAACAACTATACATATTACCTGGGTATCAGTAACCACGACACCGGTGATGGGATTCCGGGAAACTCTTGGCTTTGTATCCATAACTACAGCATACTACTTATATAGACACCCTGAATTTCGCACCATGCATCGTCTTTGCAAAGTTTAGCCTAGTCTGACCGACGAAAAACTCCCGATGAATCAGCATTGCGATTTCGAGATTGAGCTCCCCTCTCACGCACATTCCCAACGTTTCAAATGGGATTCGAGTGTTAAACTTACATTGGTGTTCCAAATAAGGGGATTATTGGACAAGAGAGTACCGGACGCGCTTACCCAGGTGAGTGACTACAACCACGAAATTGGTCACGTGCTTCCGGGTGAATTTTGTTCTTTCATCCATACGCATGACGCACAACTATCCTCGATAGCTGGCACACTGAGGAAGAAGAAACTCGAAAGACAAAAGTTTACCTCCGTAATTATACCTTTTCAGCGGCTTCTCCAATGTTATATTTCGTGTATGTCGAATTGGAGGCATTTAACTTTGCGCGAATTCGGTTACCAAGGTGAAAAACACCCGAAGCCTAGATTGGAAACATATGGGGTCTAGCAAATAATCTGGCTAAGGTAATTAACCAGTCGCAGTCATCCTTTTTATCAATCACTGTAACCGACAATGTCTCCGCGAACAATCCGAACACATTTATTCAATAACTGAAAATTTATGCCCTAAGGGGTCAATGGTAATTTTATATGGGAAACTTTTTGACCAATGAAGGAAGAATTCGATCAGCACCAACATGAACGTTGTACTCAATAACATTTCAGTGTGATTATTGCGTTAAGGAATTCGAAAACCACGGCATAATTTACGATCAGTTGGAAAACAATTTCTTCAGTGAGATTCACTGAGGGCCAGGAACGGTCGGACAATGCTGAAAGACAGCGCAGTAATACGGATAACTGAACCGTAAATTCATTTATTGAAATTTATTGAACCCCGATTCTAGTGTCTCATTTTGTGACGATTTTTTACAAATTTGGTGCAACGATCGGAGATACGGCGTGACAGGGAAGCAAAAAGAAATCACTAAGTATGACGGTAGTGGTGTGCTGATGGAGCAGACTGGCTTGCAAGGCAATAGATTCCAGGAAATTAATCGATTCCTGATACCAAGCAGTTTCCCGAAAATCCATCCTAGGTTGTCATTGGGCGCACCAGAAATTCTCCATGGGGCGGTAAGAACTGCCACTGGTGCGAAGACCAAGTGCAACGGCAAATCAAATGATTTCCCGCGGAGGCGCAGGCAGATGTGACCATGAATCTCTTATCCAACAAAGCATATGTCTGAGCCGATGACGAGGATGTATTCGGAGAATAGGGCATAGGCGAAGCCTTTGGAAATAATAGATACCTTCTGGACGTTTCAAAACACCCAATGGAACACTGGTCACAGCGATTGGCCGGTGAAGGTGGTTACACTTTCGCACGAGACCTGAGACCGTTAAACCAAGGAGCTATCCAGATGAATGAAGCGAAGAAACTGAGCGCCGGATGCTAGAATAGCTGGTGGAATGCGGATATAGTCACACGTTCAAATAGGTACTATCACACGGAGATTATAAGGAGTCAAGTAAAGTCGTGAAATATGTGGACGGAAAAGAACCCCTCGAAACTCTGCTATCTCGAACTCGGCTGGACGCTGAGTGTTGTTGAGTCCGGAGTAAACCGCAATGCCCAACGGACGCTGGTAGGACAGAAACAGGGTGTGACCCCCGGATCTCAGAAAGTATCGAGGAGTTACGGAGAGGATGAGTAGCCACTAAAGAAGCCGGCCGAGATGAGAGGAGAATGCGAGAGGTTTCTCGACATGCGGGAAACAATTATCGCTAGGTTACAGAACGGCAAAAAGATGAGTTTATTATTTCCCCTATTTTCAATGTTCGAGTAATTCAAAATCAATAACAGTTAAGGTCAACAATAGTGAGGATGAGATAATGTGTTTGGTAGACCATGCTTTTTGAGTTCTGCTAAAGTAGGACTTTGGGATGATTTTGAATTGCTGTCATGTGACTTCGCGCTGTCTACCGTTAAAGTGAAGAAGTTATGCACAATGGGATCATGATAATGGGACTGGAATTGGATAAAGCGGATCTAAAGCACCCAAAAGTAGCAGCAGAAGATATTCCGTATGATCTAATAGTCGATCACGAATGACATCCTCCGAGAATATGAATACGTGATAGATCTGTTGAGCAAGACGTTACGCCTAGGAGGAATGAATGTGAAAAACCGAATGGAAGAACGAGGAAACCGATGTCTGGGCTCTATAAATACCTGAAAACAAACACAAACGTGATGACGAATAATGAATCAACTAAAAACAATGACGTATTTATTAATGCTGTACGGAGGTTTGCGGATTCATCCGAGTGAGATGGCAATATAATTTGGCAGAATATGTCATAGGCACCTAGTCAACACAGAGAATTCCAAATGCATCACGTTATCTATTAGAAGCATCAACTAAAGGTCAAATATAACAATGAAGATATGTTAGGGAATAATTTCATCCAGCCACCTCAGTCATGTGCAATACCCGTAGAGTTGGTTCAGAAGGAAGACGGTAAATTGCGACTGTGCGTCAGCTATCGACGGTGGAGTTCCGTGACTATCGGGGTACAGACAAGCCAAAGTAGAACCAACAGATCGAGAAAAGATAACCTTCCTAATCCCATCAATTCTCTGCTAGTTTCGGGCTATCCCTTTTGGACTGACAGTCGCATCTGCAACAGTTCAGGGGTTAATGAATCACAAAACAGAAGGTTGGATTCGTCCTATTGCATCGGGTTCATAGGCGTCGCCCTGAGCCATGGTGAAACCAAAGAAAAACACTTAGAATACTGGGAGTTGGTATTTGAGAGATTCAAGAAAGCGGAGCTTGAATTAAAACTAACGATATGTAAATTGTTTTCGCAATAGAGTAACCTTTCTGGGCCACGATCTTTCATGCGCGCAAAATGAGACTGACTCCAGAAAAAGAGCAAGTTCTCAATTGGTCGATTCCGTGAGCGATGTACTTGAGGGTCTTTCGGGGGCTCTCAGTGCCTTATCGCAGATTCGTCAAGGATTTCTTGACCTTGGAGAGGCCATTAAACAATTTGTTGCGGAAGGCTGTCGAATTTAGTTGGGATAAGGAATATGAGGACGCATTTCAACACCCACATACAGTGCTGTGTTCGCCACGGGTCCTGGCCTTACCTAACTTACCAGTGGATGGAGAGTTTATCCTGCACACCGATGCCAGTGAATGCACCAATGGGGACAGTGTTGTAAGATATGGGTGCTGACGGTCGAGAGCACGTGTTAGAACACGGCGGCAAAAAGCTATCCAAACAGAAGAGAAACTGTTGCACCATCATATGTGAAATGTTGGTTTTAGTGACCTCTATGAGGAGGTATCGGCGCTATCTGACAGACCTTCTATTCCTTGTTCGCACCGACCATGTGTCCTTCATATAGTTACAGAACTCCAAAAATCTATTGTTTGCGCGACAGCGCTAGCAACTTCAAGAGTTCCATTAAATTTCTGAGCACCGTGAAGCTAAACGAAATACGAAAACCAGTGTACGTCCAGGCAACCTGTTGGGGATTATGGAGAATACATGCCCTATACAGTCAGTAGCTTGACATAAGTAACTCTTGGTGAGGATTGCAAATTATACTGGCCTAGTCTGTTGCGGGATACTTCAGAATCCCGCAGAATGTATGAAGTATGTGGCAACTTTTAGAATTCATGAGTTCAGCGTTGCACCCTGTTACAGCCAGCCCTTCTGAGATTTCTCAATGAGATGGTGGATTAAATATCATACAACCGTCAATGGCAGCACAAAGGTAATAAGTGCTCACTTGTACTGATCGACACAATGCTAGAGAACTGGGTTTGTTGATAGGGTGTATCATATCAACTGCACTCTGACAAAGGATTCAATTTCGAATGCACATTTTTCGCTGAACTGTCTCGGTCACAAGTCATATCATCCTCAAGGGATTGACATCGTGGGGAGTCCCAGCAGGACGTTCTTTGACTCCTTGAAGACCTTCGTCGAAAGCAAGATTGGAATGAATGGCTACCCACTTTTTGATACCCTATAACAGTACGTTGCATAAAGCAATGAAATAGGCTCCCAGTTTCCTCCGGACGGGAAGTAGAATTCACCTTCTGACGGACTTGAGAGTGTTCATTGTACAGAACGTACCCTGTCCAATAACTGAATGTGTCTTCCAGAAGAAGGACCTCATTAAACGCGGAGAGAATTTGGCCCTGATTCATCTACGGGCTACACGACGGCGACAGAAAGAAATGTGAAGCACCACTAGGATCAGGTTTTACCCATGCATCGGTGCCGACTGACAAAGTTCCATCAAAATTTGCAAGACGCTGGAACGGGCGATACATGGTTGGAAATGTATAATCGGATGGCAACAAGTCAACATGCAGTCCCTCTAAGCCTCGCAAACCAGCTTTTTCACGCATTCCAACAAGCTAAAATCTTACGGTAATGTGCACTATTAGAACGATCAAACCGTAACTTCAATGTTTTCAGAATTAGAGGCATCTGCACAGAATTAAAAAGTAGTGGCTCCGAGGACCGGACCTTTTGAGGAATGATGTTGCGCTGCGATATTTGGAAGTTGCGACATTAGGAGCGATCACTAGGATAAATAGTTTCCTCCCCAGTCCCTCCGGGTTGCACTAACGAAAAACAAGTATTGATGTTGCGGAGCCTGGTGGAGAAATGAGAAAATGTGACGATCGAATGGTACACAGATTATCCATGTCTGATTCTCTGTGATTGCTCCTGGGCCCGTGCTTGTCTGTGTTCTTGCAGACGTTGGAGTGGAGATTAGCTGAAGTGCATACCTGTTTATTCCATGCTTTCTTATGCGGGGTACGGCCATTCACGATGAGCCTAGTGTCTGGACGTTTTCTCAATTACTGGTGTTAGTTTTGTCCAGTTACTTGATATCCTTACCCAATGCCAGTAAGATTTGTCCACTCAAGATGAGCATTAATGGACAGAGATTCAGGATGCATCCACTCACAATGTGTTTGAAACCGCAGTCCTCGATATCTAGCTGCAGCCCTTCGGCTAAGTCATAAATTGCGACATTTGAGGATCGCTTGAGCATTTTTAGGGAGAAATTGTTGATTGCTCGGAGTTGTTCTTTTTTCATATTCTAAGATCCTAGCTTCTGACTGTCTGCATGACTGGATGGCAATCATTGCAGTTGGTAGTCTAAACGCGGTCACTTTGATCTTGTAATCGAATAACACTTAATTTTTGGCGGATTGTGTCGCAAAATGTCGTTTAGCTGGAAAAAAATCCGGATATTGCAAGTGCCGATACTTTTCTTATTGCCTGTGATCTTCGTGACATGCCAGCCGTTTCCTTCTTTCTTCGTTTTGTATTAGTCCTTTTTACCAGACTAATTCGTGTCGCATGAATGATGCAGGATGGCTATTATTCTGGAACACTGTCTTTCTGTGTCCCGTTTGGCTAGCACGTACTTTTGTTCAGTATTACGAGAAATCAACCGCAAAGATCACACCTTGAACGTGAAAACTCTACTAAGTTCAGAACGGAGGTTTCATTTGTTGTCTAAATAAAATTTATGCGCAAATTCGCACACTCGATCCAGTAAGAAAGTCCCATAAATAAACGTCGTGCCGCAGCGCAGTAAAATATGACCAAGTGTGAAACGTTTCTGGTTTTAGTTGATTTGATATTTGTATTTAGCAAGTAAAAAATGAATCAGCTAATTTGACCCATAGGTCCAAGTTTGTGTAACGTTCTCTTTTGGCGAGCAATTAGTTTTTAAGGATATCGTTCACCAAAACAAAAGTCTGAATTGAATTTGTCGTATCAACAAAATAATTAGTGTTCATCTCAGGTGATGTTAATGGTTACATTTAAGCACAAACGGATATATCAATTTATTGAATACGAAGGCAGTCCGTAAATTTTGCGGAATTTGTTATAGTTTTAGTTTTCTTTCTAAAAAGTTTTTTTAATGAAAACTAAAGTATGCGAATTGTTGGTTTCGGACAAACAAAGTCCAAGCAAATCGGTCATGTGGAGGAAAAGTATGTCCCGCATGGGGATTATTCAGACTATAGTTTCTGTAAGATAAAGCGAAGCTTTGTGTCAGCCAACCATATCAACAGAATCCTCGTATAGCAAGTCCCAGATGTGTACCAGTGACTGTATATTATCAAATGTCCACATTCTCCATAAAGCATTTGTAAATTGCGGCATGAATAAATTGACCCAGATCAGTTACCGGTAGCGGAAAAGATCTTTATAACCTCCAGATATCTGCGACCAATCAGTTTACGTTGACAAACGTGTTCTTCAACGCTGTCTGTTTTGATTTGCATCATCCCCATGGCAATAGTGCTATCAAATGAAAGCGATGAAGAACACAGTTACCTAGATAGCAAAATTCGAAGGCAGTCCCGGGGCTAAGTTACTTACGCTGAAGAATAAGTAAACATAGGAAAAAGAAGGAACTACTAAGTTTTTTTAGAAATATTTCTAAACGTTCGAAATGTCACAATCAACAACCTGAAATTAATGTGACTTCGGTGATGACAACACGGGTTCTGTAGGAAATGTGAACACTAGCTCCCACTTGCCCTGTCGTATTTGTCCCCTTTCGCTACCAAAGTGAATGCCGCCGAGCCGCCGCGCCGCGCCGCCGCCGTTGCCGTTGCCGCCAAGCCACAACACACCACACCACTGGTATCGCACTTATTCATTTCGAGGTTTAGGTTGAAGGTTGCATCGGACAAATGATCGCAAAGGTCTTCTCTGACACATCATTAGCGCAATTGTTGGATCATTGTACATATGCGGTCTCTTGGCCTTCTAACTGAACATATGCTTGCATAAGGTTTGAATACTTATGTTATTCAGTGATCAGTCGGCAGAGAGACATTCAGTTTCGACAATCCATAATAAATTACTTTCCTGGCACAGAAGAAATGGCCTCGGTTGAGTCGAAATTTTCATCGTGGAAGCAGAACAGTGCTTTATTCCCTCACTCCCTTTGTTTCTACGTACATGTTCGTGCACATTCAAGTTGCTCATATGGCACATTTCTGAGTAGCGCTCCCGGATTTCCGGCTAGATTAGATGAATTGCTACTACTTTGCATGTGTGCAAGAGATCCTAGTTAGACAATCAGGCACCGGACAACACACTAGAATCTACCCCCTTTTCCCTTGCCGTTCATCTGCTATCTTTCCACGCTTTAGCCCTGGCAGTGGATGTGAGACAGACTTTAAAAGACAGGCAGAAATCCAGCCCATCTTTGTACAATTTGACCGTAGCGTGTGCTCCCATTCTGTCAAATGATGAATGATGGTTTGCGCAGTACTCGATACTAACATCGAGTAAGAGATTGCGAGTCATTGACACGACATGATTAACGATGAGTCAAGCCTTTACAATAATGACAATCACTGCAATAATGTCTACTATAAGCACCATTGCTACGAATATTGTCAACATATTAATGATCCGTTCATTGCCACGGATTTTGTTCTCCTTTCGTTTGTCACGGTCATCATCAACAACTTCACTCGTTTCGGTTTCCCGGAATTGGCATCACAAAAACTTTGGTGATGTGGATGTGGGTGAATGGAACGATGGTAATCGGGACATGATAGTGTACAAATGACTACAGAGACAAACAACGATAGATATCGATCACCAGTCAGGTTTGATCGTTGCAAGTAAGGATGAAACAACTGTGTTGTGCTTCCATGGTTTCTTAATAACGAGCTGAGCGTTGATATCATGTGAATTATTTCATGATTTGGGATTCACCATATTCACCTGACATCTTCCATCTTCCAATGAAGAAGAACAGAACAAAGACAAACAGAACAGGTGCATACTGTCACAATTTCTTGTCTGATGCACGTTTATTTATTTATTTTTTTGCGGTTTCTCTATATCAAATAATACTGATCAACAGTCTTAGATGACGTAATGTCCATTCCTTATCGCTAGTTAATAGCTTGATTTGCATTTCGTTCTTTTAGACAATAGTCCGCCGCCTTTTGGAAGTGATTTGTTGTGCATTCATTCATTCATTCTCACACCCACACGCACATAAAGACAGACGCACACGTGCACAAGCACACGTGAACAATCGCTCGCATTTTCACAATGATGTGCATGAGTGCCGTCCGGGAGATCGTGATGTGTCTTATCAATTATGCTTACTTTTCTCTCCACCCTATCGCCCATCCAATCGTCACAGCTTTCACTCCATTTGATAAACGCGACTATTCCCGTCGGTTTGATCAGGACAATGACATTGCATTGTATTGTTGTATTGTTGCAATGTGCATCACTAAGACAGTATGATCGAGGGGGCAAGCTAGCACTCACTCAGGAAGAAAAGGAAAGGAAAATGTCACAAGGTCATCCAATTCATGAATTCTTCCGAATTCCATGTTCAGTACCCCCGTCCTTCATGGCGTAAATGAACAAAGCACACCAGATTAATGCCGAAAGTGCCAGTGACATTGATAGTTGTAGTAGCTGTAATAGTAGTAGTAGTAGTAGTAGTAGTAGTAGTAATAGTAGTAGTAGTAATAGTAATAGTAGTAATAGTAGTAGTAGTAATAATAATAATATTAAGTTTTTTATCTTTTTACTTTTTTTAGTATTGAAATAACGCACATCAGTTTTTGCTATTGCTGAGGTTGGAGATAACATTGCGCAATTTGTGCCTAAGCACCGGCTGTAAGGGCCGTTCACAGACGGGTCTTGGCACCGGGTTATTCGATAGAGCCGCATGCAACAGGCCGAAGTGCTAATGGATCCGGGCAGGCTAATGGCGATGGTTCGATAAATTATGACGTTGACCAATGTGGATAAAGGATCTGACTGTCTGATGAAGAAAACAGATGTAACGGTCAAAGGTCAAATGATAGTCCTTACTTGACTGAGGAACAGGATTGTAATGGGATCCAGACAACCGACCAGTAACTCGCTAGAACTAGTGCTCGAGATTGTTCAATTTCTCGATCGGCCTTAGGGATTATAATAAGCTGTAGTTCAGTCTATCGTGAGTAATCATTCTCAGCCGAATTTGAATGAACAAGCCCGTTGGGAAAGGTGACGTAGAGTAACCGGAGTTCCGGCTGACTGCGATCTTGCAGACGAGTTATGTACTGAAAAATGCGAATTCCTTTGTAATATGCCACTTATTGCATCGATTCTTGCTATTTATCAGGTAACCGACCGGATAATGCAAACATTTCGATCAGAAATCATCATCCAATAATAATAAGAAAAGAAAAGTTAAAAATTACATCATTTTCTTCAGAAGAGTTCGGTGCATCTTCCAGCAAGACCAAGTATCACATCTGTGTCATACTGGACATCCGCCCCATGGTAAATTTACCCAGTTTTAGTCGAATAAGTCTGGCCGACATAAGCAACACCGGGTGCTTAACCTATCCCCCCCCAAATACTGAGTGTCTGCTATTTTATCAAAGAATAACGGCTTTTACATGCATCTCACAGTGATTTTCGCCATGCTCGCTTGTTTGCCAACTACTCCGTAACAACATGCTTTGGTCTAAAGTATAGTCACGTTGTCATTCGCTTATGTGATCTACTCCAACTGGTGTCGTTAACCAGACTTGGCTACCGTTTTGACGTCGACGTCTCAATTTTTCCATTGTACTCTCTTACAAACACTAGCTAATTCGATCTTATTGTGCTTCAGCCATATCTCTTGTACTATAATCCACATACCAATTAGCCGTTGCTTTTTTAGAGTTCATCCACGATTGCTGTGTACCCGATCATGTGCCACTTATCCCGAGTTCTCGTATCTGTGATGAATTTCCTATGATTTGTCAAAAGGTTGAAAACCAAAATCGACTGTCGTTTTGCCCATTATTTTTACATAACCGAACGTTTGGTCGATAAACGTGTAGTTATTCATCACGTGATATCAAGATTCAGGTCATCATTAAGAAATGTTGGGAGCACTGTCTGGTTATGAACTAGTGGTCCGTGGCCGTGCACATCAGTAACGGATAGATGTAACATCATGTGGTGAAGTTCACCAAAACCGCTGACAGCCCACCCGATGAAGTAATGGCTAGGGGGTTTGACTGAACCATCCGTCTCAAATTCGCGTCCCAGTTCACCATGCTGGGGATTCCTAGAGAGACTGAAACTTTATTTCCGTGGTTCATTAGTTGTTAAATGAACTTTGGTAACATGTAATGAATGATTCCATAAAAAATGTAATCCTTTAATGCTAACAAACATTGAGTTATCCGAATCTACCCGAAAAGTCATCTTCACTTCCTAATAATTGCTTCATAAAGCCTGATAGTAGCTTTTGGGTTATCTGGCTTGAAATTAATTGGTTCCTTCACAATGCCAATGATATTTACCGTTCAGCATAAGCAAACTGAGGCTTGTGGTTAATATAATCATATTATAACTACAGTACTCATTGAAATCGCCGTGAGAGATTCCGTTAATAGGTCATCATCCGCCAGGATGTTTCCATTTGGCCATTCGAGATAACAATGCTTTCTTCAACAGAGTGAGCGCAACGCCAAGCTGAAAATCACAGGTCGCTTCCTCTAACCACTACGCCGTTCGATTTTCAGTATGCTATATGGCCTTGTGTACTAGTTCACGAGGAAATGAGTGGTTAGTACTAAAAGTGACTATGTAGTGCTGCGTGTTCAACGCCTTCCATCATACAGACCACACTGGTCACATTTCGACCCGAGTGACGTTGTCATTCGTCTCATCTACTCGACGGAAACAATCTAGGTGGATTAGTTTTCCGGTTTGTAGTAGAAAACGTGAATTCCACTATCTAAAACGTACCATGCTCACATGCTACCGAGTAAGTGTGACAAAGTCTAACGAAACAGTTACCGGAATTTACGCCAATGACTAGGAGTTTACGGATTTTCGAATGGACCTGTGAAAAGAGGCACAACCACACACGATGGACACAACAATTTAAAGAATCACTCTTGATATGAAGCATTAAGTACGCAAGAAGTAGGTTGTCCTTCCATCCACAAGTCTGAATAGACCGTGAATCACAGTCGCTTAATCATCACCTTGTGATGCTTACCTGTGGCTCTATTCCTCGGTAAGTTCACGTGATACAGTAAGCCTTTGTCCGGCTAAAGTTCGTGGAATTCAGTCGTGTTTCTACTATTGAACTCTTAGATATGGAAGCTCACAAATTATTGTCAGGCCATTTGAAAAGAGCCCAAATTGGTAAGCAAACTCCGTTAGGTCATCCACAGATGGCTCAATTGTACACCCTTAATAGAACATTTCAGAACAACCCGACAATGCTAATCACATCACCACGTTTTGATTTCACTAACCGGTTCAATTAACTAACAAAATTCTCTGTTTGGCTGCGACAGAGTCTGTTCGCTTCTGAGACGGATCATCCACGTTCTTGTCAACCAGCTTTCGGTTCAACCAAATGTCCGAAAGCCGTGATTTGACCCATTTTGGTACACCCTGTTCTCTGTATTTGTCAGGACAATTCGTTTGAACTATTCAAGTAATTGTTTTTCGTCCTGAAAACTTCCCATAGATCGAAACACGTTCCTTGCATCGTCTTTTTTGTTCCTAATTTTAGAGATTACCCTCTAAAATTGGCAGGTTTCAGAGATAGGCTGGATTCTGTACCAGTAAATCAATCACTGGGTGACGCCTAATCAAAATAATGGTGATACTAATCCAGTGGATCTTTACTACCCGATTCGAAGCTGATAGCAATAGTCACTGGAGCAGCAATAGCAATAATAATAATAATGATAATGGTAATAATAATAGAAAAACCACGAATGTGGGATTTGGTATGGTAGAATACGACAATTCGCATTTGCCGCTGACTGGATACACTTTTGTGGAGATGTCTTTTTCACTGTCAATACTACTGTAAACACATACCTATGAATATTTTATAACTTAGGTCACGCCTTCCTTTTTTTCTTCTGTATACGACCTGAGATGCAGCTATTCTGGTGATAGCTTACAACTGGAACGTTCTAGTATGTAAGGGAACTGACAGAATACTACTGTGTGCGGGTGTCTGATGAGTGGCAATAGCCGCGAATCCGGTCATGTGCTCCGATGATTGTTTCACATTCTCAATATGAGCTAATCACTTCATCGTTCATTTTCTGACAACATAAACTTCTGGGAATTTTCAGAATGATACATGATGCAATTAGGTATGAAGTTTAAGCTGAAATTCAGTTGTTGACAGAAACCGCTGATGAAGGTTGACGGATACACCACGATGGGTTTGTTGAAAATAAATCCCATTTCTAGCGCAACTTGATCGATGGCATTTTATGTTTATTTCAGCTCATTACACGAGCTCTGCCTTGGAAATCGATCCGAAGGAAGGTGGTTTAGGACAAATGTTTTAGGTCCCCAACACAACCCTAGAACAATTTTGTTCAGTCCATAATCTTAATATTCTCTAAGTCAGAATACCATAGACACTGATTAGGTCAGAATAATTACTTGTGTTCGTTCAGTCAGATTTTGCATAATCGATGACTTGATTATTTGAAAAATATGTATGATGGCGAATTATTGTTAGTCACTATTGTCTGTCTACCATAACGAGATCGATAACTGAATGGCATAACCAATGAGCGCTACTAAAGGACCGCGTACTTTTGACCTTATGCCCCGTAATGGTTTTGGCGCACATAATAGTACCCTTATGTGTAATTTGCTGCGTTGGAAGTGTGCATGGAAGCGCTTCGTCGAAGAGTCCACAGAAAAACCAAAACTGTAATTCGTTGATAATTCTTTATCAGATGGGCTGAGCTAACCCTAGGATCGAGGGTAGAATGCCCCAGAACATACATATGTATATATAGAAATTGTAACTAGTGTCTGGATGAGTGAACAAAATTTGCCCGGGAGCAACGAATCACAGTTGTGGTTCTTCTGTGGACTCTTCGACGAATAGCTTCCAGGCACAAATTAGATACTTTTGATATATATATATATATATATATTTAATGCAGAAACAGCTTTCATTGGGTCCCAAAATGGTGACAACATCAGCCGCTTGATGGTAAGAGGGAGACGCCTTCATCACTAAGATCTTGGAAATGTCGTTCTGGCACATTCCAAATAGCATTTTGAATCATTTAAATATCGCTGTTTTTTGGATTTACTCGGGTTATTGTGTTTGTATTTGCCAACTGTACTGCCATTTGGACTTACGGTGTACAGTGAACGACATGTTGACCCAGTCATTGTTAAATGGGATGTCTAGGTGTACTCCCAATCTTCATTACATTTCTATTCCCATAAGCAAACTTCCTTTCCCCGATATTGTTGGAGTTTCGGCAGAAGTCCATGCAGATCCATCAACGTGCTCTATTTTTGAAAATCGTCACGTGGCCGTTGTATTGAAGTATGAATATCGTCGACTGACCAGCTCACATTCTTCATACAGCCCACTGTAAACGGTTACCATTCACAGGTGCAATCATCCTAAGCCGAGTGGTGATTGTTCATTCTAGTCGGCAAACTGAGTGGGGTACGCCGGTCTCCACAAATCCCATAAATCACAACTGAAGTGGTACAGACTCAGTAATTTTATTCAGTTCCTAAAAATTAAAGCTATCTCATTCTCACACCAGATGGTTATTTTTTCTCATTCTCCATCCTCGAGGTTTATCACAATCACACTGCACTTTCTAGGTATATCATCATCGGAGTGAAATAGACTATCAAGTTCGTACACACTGCCAATATGGAATAAGAAATAAGCTAACCGAATTTCATGCTCATGCTTACGTGCCTCCAGGGAAAACTACATAAAACATGAAAGGTGTACAATAAAAGTATTTTGCACACACGGCACGCAGCAACCTAATGTCACTGGTTAAAGCAGTTTCACAGTCGGTTACCAACCTTTCAACCGCATGGCAGGCACTTCGATAGTGTCCTACACTGAACGACTTCCCTTTTTCAGGCCGAAGTTCAATAACTGCCCTGTGTTCTACTAACAAATTGTACGCCCGGGAAATTTGGACCGTTTGAAATAAAAGTGAATATTTAGCCAACGGAATCACCGCCAACGACTGTTTCCATGATGCTGACTGCGAGAATATTTGGATTTCGTTAGTCGTTACGACAGTTTTCCCCAGCCCCTGTTCCCGCAAAGCTGCGTACCGCCAGTTGAATATATCTGTACGCATGTGTCCATGTACGTGTGTTTCTATGTGCGTGCGGATGTTCGGTAGGGTTATTACTGATGCAATAGCTCACCTTTGATCTCGCTGGTCACTGCACTGTTGTTTATCAATCTTGGGCAGGGGATGAATGCTTGTGTGTGAATCGGTACCTACTGTTTTCATCTAATCCCTAACTCAGTGATAACACAGCAAGCATAGATAACGACGTTCACAAGCGCAGCATGCAATAAAAAGCAGGCAGACGGTATCGGGTGTTTAACTATTTAGGCAGCACACTATGGAGTGCAAACAATTCAGCCGCTGTCTACTTACGTTCCGAAATATCGAAACCAGACCAGATGGATAGGGAAAGAATAAAGAAAGACTTCGGAAGAGTTTGAAGATCATCTCGGAATGCTTACGTTGTGAAACCTATGGCTTTCAATGAGAAGGTCTGCATGACAGTTGTCCCAATTTTGCCTAACAATCAAACTTGCGCTAGGTGTTCGTTCCTATCGTCTCCGCGAATTTTCCCCTAGGGTAGCACCGGAGAAGCGGAATGGTAAAGCCGCGTTAAATTAGTAATAATTGTTCATAGCCCGTTACTAGTTAGAACGTGATTTGGTCTCATGTGGATGTGACATAGTGAATGTAAAACCCTGAACCATAGCAACAATCTACTGTTGCTTTATTCGGCTCGTCGTGCTCAAAACGGGACGCAAACCCAAGAATAATAATTGTCAGTTGAACTCTTGCACTACCTGGACTTGTACTTAGTATACGAAATTCGATCAATCACGGTAAAAAGTGGATATGAATTTCCAGTAAGTACTGAATTGGCTTCGACAGAAGCTGTGCAAACAAACTCAACAGGAAGTCGGCAACAGAACAGAAACAAGTCCGAGTTGTATTTGCAGCTCATGTGTTATATACAAGATTGGAAGTATTCGGTTGATGGAATCCATTCCGTCCAATCCCCTTCGCGGAAGGTTTGAATTTCATGGCTGTTTGTCGTTACCGCTTCTACTGACGGCTTGACTATACAGGTCAGCATGAAGCTGCACCACAGCTTTCCTCCGTCGAGAAGTCTTCATCAACTCGATATGCTTGTTGGATTGACTTACGGAACCTGACGGATTGGGCTGCGATGATTTGAGCAATATTTATGGATTATTGATTTGTACCTTCCTGCTCGAAGTGGTCCTTTGTTTATCACTTGAACTGATAAGTATTCAATCACCATGTCCTCTGTTCACTGTTCCAACTCGCGTGTTGGTTCATTCCTCATACTTCGCAGCAATCGGTTACGTAAGTCCACAATTAACCTTGGGATATTTAATCGTGTGTTAATATAGGACAGATATACAACTCAATGACTATGTTGGCCTATGTAATCCCCTGGATTTATTAGAGAAAGTATTGAATTGTTTCCGTTTGAAATGTTGAAGTGAGCTAACTTGCAATGGAAGGTCACTGATAGATTGTGCACTATCAGAAATCGCCAACCGGATAGGATCCTGGCAGGTGGAAATGAAGGTCGCGGGTTTGAAACCTCCAACCGCCAATCAACTTGTCCACTTGGCAGCCCTTTGTTGGCCACAAACCCCTTCCCGAAAAATGATGTGCAATTGTTGTTTCTTTGATAAAAGAAGGAAATGAAAGAATAAATGAAAGAAAAGAAAACTTTTCTGGAACTTGTGAAATTTTGAATAAATTTGACAGAACTGCTTTGCTGTGATTGTACCATTTGTTTAATGACAATTGAACCTTCATTTTTCAGGCTTCCAACTTTCCTGTGCAAAGACTGCTCAACGCCAAACTCCAATAACATGTTCAACCACCGCATTGCTTTCAGTCCAAAAAATGGATGGATTCTCCCATGAAATTGAGAACTTGATTTCTGCGATTTCCCCGTCATTCTTCTGACTTCTCAAATCACATTCCCCCAGTAACTTAGGCAATTACCTCTTTTTGTAGTTGCCGTCCGTTTCTTGCAAACTTCGGGGAAAAGCCTGTCTAGAACTTGTACCGGGGTGATTGACTCCAAACTCTCCGTGTATACTGTGAAAGTGTGAGATAGACCATTATCGAATGCAACAGTATGGTGAATATACGAGGAGCCGTCAGGATGATCATGTGGTGATACGAGGGCAGAACGACTATAAACAAACTTCTCGACACTCAAGTTGCACGACTTGCTTCGGCAAGGCTTCTGAATATGTCCGGTCATCCATAAAGAATGACGTACAACAGTACGAAATCGGCAAGTGAAACGTCAGTGGAATAGACCGCACGAGATGGATTGACCAACCGGATTGGTCTCTTGCTTTAGAATTTCATTACCAGATGGTTTCTGTGTCCGCCTGTGTGGAATACCGACAGGATAAGACTGGGTCTTTTGAAAATGAACAATAGACTGTTCGGCTGTGGTGTCGGAGACATTGTCCGATCGTTCACAAATTGCCCGGGGTTCCGCAAGTGTTAGATCTTACTTGAGCAGTAATTTCTGCTGAATGTCTGAATGGTTTACACCAGCAAACAACCGGTCACATAACTGGACCTCCGGTTAATTTCCAAAGTTGCATTCGGATGATTGTGCCTGTAGCTTTAGAATGAATTCACATGGTCTCATTTTGTACCGCGGATCATCGAGTGAGACTTTGGACGGTCCGTGGCTTGTAAATTCATGGGAAACACGTGACTGAGTAATAAAGCCTCCAGCTCATCTAAGTACTACCGATGCCGAAGATCTTGGAAATATTAAATTCTTCATGAGGAAATATAAAGAACAGCCACCAGCGATGAGGAAAAATGCCGTTTGATTCTCTTTTTTCACGTCTCTGCGGATAGTACACCACAATTCAGGTTATTCAATCCACCTTATATATGTAGATTGATTGTACACACATTTGGCCACTATATTTTCGGGATACCAAGCTTAACAGTTTGCACTGCTACTCAAATCTGATAAACACAATGTCCCAACTGCATATCACACTTAAACTTTCCAGATCTTTGATTGTTAATTCAGGTTCCAAGATTCCAGTTTCCTAGGAGAGAATGAATTTATTAGCTACGAGTAGTAGTGGTAGATTTTATATGTTGTAAAGTGCTGCTATGTCGTCTTTTCTTTTTTAATTTGCATTGTCGATCAATCTGTTTCCCCTTCTGACAACTGCTCATATACCCTGAAGATGTCGCTATTCAGATGTCCATTTTTAATCCGTCCCAACTCACAACACAACACAATACCGAAGTTATAGACGTCAGCAGGCTTACTCTTTTGCGTCCACTCCTAATTTAAACCTCAGGAAATGAAGGTGTTTCTTTTAGTAGGTGATCGCTGGTCACCTAGACTGATGCGCGCAATCTGCAAGGTATTCCTTTCCAAGAAAATAAAGTTGCGTCCGTGTTGCTTTGATCAATCAGTTCTAATCAACTTTGTTCGGCATGTTCTCCGTATTCAATTTTACTGTACTCCACTTGTTCTGCCTGGTCTGCTGAAAATTAGATCAGTCAAATTTCCATTCCTATTAGCGACATTCGTGATGGACATATTATAACTTTTGGAAGTTCGAGGATAAAATTCTCTTCAAAACGAAACATTCGTTGCATAACACGGTCTTCTGTGCACCGACATCGCCCTTGTCCACGTACTCAACACCGTCGTTTTTTTCACCGTGCATGTCCGCGTACAGGAATTCGCGGCCAATGCAACTCGCTCGAATCCTAATCGGCAAGGTGAAGGCTCACACTGATCTCGGGAATTTTTGACATGTAACCCGAGTTTTATGCACACAGGACCAGGAGTTGGGATTTTTGACAACTTGGCATAGATGGAGTTCTATTTTCGTTGGAAGTGTGTACACCTTCGGCTAAACCTCGGACTAAAAATATAAAAAAATATCACAAATGAGCCATTGGCCAACACTAACGTAGTCATCTTAAGCGTGTCCAGTTCCGATGTCTAGAATTACTTACGGGAACGAGAGACTATTCATTAAGCGATAGCAATACTCACCACACACACACACACACACGCACACAAATACACATCATCAAAAACAGCTGTTCAGGCCAATTTCTAAAGTGAAAATAAATTCAATATGTGGAACATCCGACAGTGGGAAACCAACGTGTCACGTTCCGCCAATTCAGGATTTTCTTCATTGAACTGGCTTCACAGGTCACGTTCAACGACCATCTGAATTACTGAAAATCGGTTACTTTGTCTTCGTTGGCAATCATCTGCATGACCACATACGACCGAAAAATAACGTACTGGTCAGAAAAGTCCATCCGATGAATAGTACGAAATCAGCTTCGCCAAAATATCACCTACTGATGTTTGCTTTGCAACTTACCTGCGTCTGTTTCATGAGTACTCACGCAAGTGTACACACGGACACACACGCAGTCACGTACACCTAGGCACACACACACACACAACGTGATGCTATACATTATTTCCTGATTTGTTGAGTTGTTGAGTTGTGTACAACTGCGTGTGTGTGCGCTGTTGTGTGAATTGACCAAAATCGGTAGTTTTCAGAATAATGGCGGTCCGTAAAGTGAATACATGGACGCACTATCATCACTCAGAGAAACGATGTTCCACTCTAATCCACAATAAACACACTCGCACAACATATACATATAGGCAAACACACATATTCAACATACAGTTGGATGTCACTCACTGAAGAGGATATTAAAGGAAGCAGACAAAATGCCGGGAAAAATAAAATTAGAGGGAAAGGTGTGAGGACATACAAAGTTGGTTGCGGCGTTTATTTTTTTTTAATGAAATATTGTCCTGGTGATGTATTGCACCATACTGATTGCGTGCGAATTTATTCATTCGTTCACTTACTCCAACCAGTTTTTTGTGCATCTCTCCGACTAGATGAGATGACACTGGAATCATGAAAACTAGCACATCATATTATATTGCTATTTTACGATACACGTAGATATGCATACACATGTGCATATGCGTTCCCGAGTGTTCCAGTGAGTACCGTTCAGACGCATATTGCATTAACGATGCTACATAATGACAGTCACATAGCCGGCCAGTGGGGTTGGACAGGACGATTTAGTGAACTGAATTTGGACAATGCTGAAGGAGTAGCCTTTGACTGAATAAGACGTGCTCAACACGAACTGGACAAATTGAGAAGATGGAATAACAAAACACACCATCAAGTCGGTAGCCAATGTGCCGGCACAGGCGTGCATTTGTGGCACTTTTGTGGGTGCGGCTGGGAAATAACAAAGTTACGTAGAAAAAAATGGCGCGAGTAACCTTGTTGGTGTGTGTGTGTGTGCGTGCGTGTGTGTGTGTGTGTGCGGCACACAAAGTTGACACGAACGCGTAAGATATCAGAGAAAAACAAAAGTGTGAATGATGCACACTGGAAAAATCGTGAAAGAAACGATTGAACACAATCAAGTGAAATTCGTCAAAACAAAGAGGCGGAATATTACTGAGCTTGTTTCAGTGTAAACGAGCTTCTAACGTGTGTGCTTGCGTGCATGTGTGCGTGTGCGTGTCCATCTATTGAGATTGTGGTTTTGACAATGAAATAGATATACTTCTGTGCCGGTAAATCAGAATATCTGCTAAGTGTATTTTTAGGTAACATTGAAGCAACGATCAGCTAGAAGCATTGTACTCTCGAAGAAAACGAGAAATTGCGGACGGGAGTGGGGGGAATTCTATCCAGAAGGAATAAATCGTGGCAACTCGTGAAAAAAACGCATAGTTCTTCGCAAAACTGACAATGACTGTAATACCAGGGGCAAAAATAACGGTAATGTGTGGTAAAACTAACGATGAGTGAGATTATTGCTGGTATTATTGTCATTATTATTAGTGGTATCAATTTGTCTTCTTTCGTTTCCAGTGAACTGGATAAGCGGGCCGTAGTTTTGAATTATCTTCAGTCGAAGACTCACCATTTTTGCGTTTAAAGGTCTTAACCAGCCGTTGTCATTACCTTGTGTAATTATTGTTGAATGGACACGGACAGAATTTTACAATGATCGGATTCGTTCACATCGGTTTCCTTTGCAGTTTTCGATATTCCCTGTGAATGCAGTCAACTTACTTCGCCCAACCGGTTCGGATATCGAAGTTACTGAGCCCCAAAATCATTTCGTAAATTGTTGCTGTTCTACTCCAAGTTTTGAAGCAACAAACTTCTGCCATTTACCTATTTGTGAACACAAAAATGAACAACCTAAAATACTCGTTATCACGATCAAATAGGCAGACAGCTAGCAGAACTGGACAGGGGCACAACCTTACGTCATATTTGTTTAAGCAGACGTAAACTGAAATTGTCTCTCGTTTGGTTCCAATTTTAGTAAATCATCAAAGAAAATGAATTAACTTCAAACAGGTGCAATTCGGAAATGTCTACCATCAATTAAAAATCCTTTCGATTACCGCACTAAAAATGCCGATCGGTTAAAGGTAAAGTTGGTCGAAATTTTACACTGTTGCTTCTCAGCAGTGCTCTCCCACAGCAAAGTGCAGTCGGCCAATAAAAGTGTTGAAAACGATGTCACAAATTGATTTTTTTCAATCAGACGAATACTCCGGTTTTGTGGTTCCGTCCAACGAGTAAAACGAACCAAATGTGTCGAAACTCCAAAACATTTCATATACACATAACGATGCATAACAATTAACTCATAAAACGTTTTATTTAAAACAAACTGCAGATTTCATTTCTGCACCATTGCATCTGTGAATCCCATCATCTACGAAAGGCCCACCAATGATTGACCAAAACGGATGCCCATCAAGACCCATTAAGAGGAGACGAAAGCTACCTAAGCACAAGCTCGCTCGCTCGCCGGTCCAGTCCGTCCATGCCTGATCACACACTGCGTGAAGGACTATTTTGAATTAGGGGCGCCTCTAGAAAGAATTTCTCTGACCTCGCGAAAAAAGTTCTCCATCGATGCTGATTCCATTTTTACAATTATTCATCTGCATGAGACAGTAGACTATTTGCTGCAACCATATTTCCCCTCTCCCATTCCTTTGGATAATAGGAAACAAATTATTGTTACATGCACGGTTAATATCCGATTTGATTTTAACTACACTATATGCAAACAAACTGATGTCCTTGTGGACAGTTTTCTTGGTCCCATTTTAGCTGATGCAATGTCCTGTCTCTAATTCCGATCAAAACGACCCACGCGTTGCCCCAAACTATTTTATACAATACAATGTGTTAATGATATTCTTAATTGCATTAAACGGTAACAATAAACAGCAGTGTAACACCATTTTAATTCCATCCAAACTCATCTTTCCACCTCATTTGAGTAAAAGATTATAAAGCGTGCACACATTTTAGATTTCAAAATTATTAAGGAGAGATTCGATAGGACACCACAAAGATTGTTCCAGAGAAAGGCCGCATGGAGCTGGTTGCATCCTCATTTTTCAAGTTTCACTGCATATCACATAAGAGAGATATCGAAACAGAAATATTTGTCCAACAGACACACTGGAAGAGAAATAGAAATTTATGTGAGCCATATTGGGTCGAGTAGGACGAGTCTATTGGAGTTCATTGCCAAAACAAACTCCGAGGTGATGCGGTCAAGTTAGCACCGAGGATGCTGGTGTCTCTTAAGGTACAATTCAAAGTGATCGTCTGCTTAATGACCTACAGCGAATGTTCACTTCTGCTTTGGGTGAGACATTCCCAGTCGCCCATCTACAATTGCTTTCAACAACCATGAGAATTGATCTAGACAACTGTGAAGGTAGTCCTGTGGAAAATTCTGCCCCTATGTTGTATACCAGATCAGCCGTGGTGAAAATTATACTGGCAGGACAAAACAGAAACTATCATAATAAATGTCAAGGGTTGGGGTGGAATCGATGACTCAAGACACAATTGGTAGTTACATCGGACGCAACCCTGGGTCATCCACTGCCAAGGACCTATTTTCTCTAAGTCATCGTAGCTTCTAGGACAGTCATTCTAGTGATGTAACAAATAGGTATATCAAGCACTAAGAAATAATCTCTAAGATCTCTTAACCCACTCTAATCATCTGCACGTGATCCAGTGAATCCCATACGATAAAATACCCATGACGACACCGAATACATAATACCTATGTGGAAAAATCAACCCAATTTACAATTATTTACTAGTATTATCACTGTTATTCCATCAATCTACCCAGGTACTTATATTTAGCCGGTTACGAAGCATCGAAAGCACGTGTATTTACTGTCTTATTCTAAGTCTATATAACCCTCACCCAATTTACATGTCTGATTAGTAAATGGGAATATGTATGCTGATAACATGTGCTTGTGTTTGATTTAAAACTCTAACTGTCTCGCCCATTTAGAGATAAATATTTGACAGAAATTTCCTCTGTAACGTCAACTGTCACTACCCTGCACACACACACACACACACACACACACACACACACACACCGATCTTGTACCATGTTGGGGCATCTGTTTCTGACCGTCATTCTTTGCATCCCAGAGGACCCACCCGTCCAGGATACAACGCCGTTACAATAACCGATTCTGAGACCGCATGGCAGTTTAGCCCTTGAATGCACAAACGTCGTCAGCGCTTGGGAACAACGGGAAGAATTGACTGAACAGTCTGTAAGGATTTGTTCTCAAACTTCATCGGTATTTCAGACCTGGTGATTGTCAAGTATTGTCGTTTCTCTGTCTCGTGTTTCAGTCTTCAGGAGGCCTACCCTGTCTCTACATTTCTGCCGTCCGTCCCCACTATTTCAAACGAGAACAAAAAAAAGTCAACCAACAAATAGAGCTTCTCATTTACTGAGTAAAATCATCACATATTTATAGGTTGGTTTGCTTGCATTATTCCGACTGTGCGACTGCCATTATTTGATCGGCTGTCCGTGACGCGCTTTGATTCGTCCATTTTGTCTGATGCATTTCACGCGATTCGGTTCATGGCATATTTTGTCCAATTCCGACCGCTCATCGTGATTCGTATGCCCAGTTCACAACATGGTCATTTTTTTGCAAATTCGCGCTCTTGCCTTCTGAACATGCCACTGTGTCGGTAGTCTGCTGGTGGTCAACAGGATGACGCGGTCTCACTCCGGTCTCGCGGTTTTCACTTGCTCCCTGTCTGACAGGACCGAGCTGAATCTACGCCCGTGCACTGATCGTGATTGATCTGGCACGATCCAGTATTGAGCAACCACCAGTAGCCAATAAAACAGCTCTATCAAACTTAGTTGTAAAGCCAATTGACATACAATTCCTTTACAGCGGTGATTTTTGATTTGCCACTATATGAATACATGTTTTGGTAAACGTCCGCCGTGTTATCCCGTATTCACAAGTACTCAGTTGTCACGCTGGTAGACAAAACGACAACAAATTGCTTGCTGTGTATTCAAATGATTTATATGTTCTCTGTTGTTCGGCAAGGACAATGACCACTAGTCACCTACGGGGATGTTCGCCAACCGGGGGCAATAAATATAAACTCCTAACGATTCTTAGCGTTCTGGATGAAACATGTTTCACGGAGTTAAAGCTGCATCGATCTCTAGGAGAGTACGGTTAAAAAAACAACATATTATGCGAGCATTCACTGGTTTTCCGATGAGGATCTGTTCACGTAAGAAGCCAGTAGGACGATCTGCCTGAATGCGGAGCCGTGTTCACCTGCGGGAAGCGAACTCGACTGCTACTCATTAGGTGTTCGTAGCTCTGGCGGGGTTTTGATCCCCAGCTTATATGTATTCAGCAATCTCCTGGGGATGGAAAGCGGTTAATAAAACCTTATCTTCTTAGCTTCATAGGAACACAATTAGTGAATCAGTTGTATCAGATGCATTGAAGGCGTCACTGGTACATTCGTAATTGCACTTAGGTGTTTTTCATAGTTCATCAAAACCCAATCTCAATTCGTTACCATTTTTAGTTTTGACCAAGTCGTTGCTTATTCCAACAGGTGCTCTTTCTTAACCCGGAGTTTAAACTGTCCAGTGTTTTGTCTTACCTGCCGGCCACATTCTGACCTTTTGTCAGACACGAACTTAGACATGATGCCACAAACTTGTCTTGCACTTCCGAGGAGCGTCAGATCACTAGGGTTGTGTGTGTCGTTACACGTCAGGCAACTGAAGTAATGAACTGGAAGCTCACTTATTAGTACCCAAGCAAACCCCATCCAAAACCGTTCAAGTGGGTTACAAAATCAAACAACGTCGAACTGCTTCGTGGGTGGTTTCATATGTTTCCATAGAGAGCTTGTTTTTCTCTAGTACTTGTTTAAATATCGCTAAAGGAATTGCATTTTGTGCCTTTATTGTCAGTTCTAAATTGTGTGCGATACTTTCATTTTGTGCCTAATTCAGAACACCGCCTCCTGCCACGAGCAAACGACAGAAGTTGATGAAATAGACTCATCCAGGGGGTGTTTTCAGTTCCTCTATTGGTCAGTATCACGAAAAAGGCCTTTGACACCGTCACCAGGACTGATAACTGAATAGCCCCATCGAATTCGACATCATCACTGTACCTACCACCGCCCGATCACGTGATGACACATTGTGAAAAACCACCTCGGAAGTTGACTTCGCAATTCTCAAGACATGACTACAGTACGTGATGGCAAACCTGTACAGCGTGCTTGTAATAAGGTGTGTACGTGTGTACAGCTGTAATTCAGTCACAACCATGGTAATGATAAGAATGCTTATTAGAAATACAAATACTTATACACTCGAAAAATCGAAAATGATCTGGAGACAGGAACAGGTTCTCGTCGAGTCATGGACATCCACGTTTAACTCCAATCTTACTTTCCAAAGGAACAGCGAGTACCTACCACAAAACGTATGAGGTGCAGCGTGCTGACTATAATTTTACACGCGGCTGTTGCTGAGAGACAGACAGACAGACAGACAGACAGACAGACAAACGGGTCATTTAAAAACTTATGGCAAGTATATAAACGAAAAGCACTGTGTGGATTACCCACGGTTTGCATCTTACTTTACCTATGGGTATGAATTTCACATGCAGTCAATTCCATATAGATGGTGAAGCAAGAGGCGGCTGTAAACCTGTTGAAACTTGTTACTGGTATTTCGGCCATGTGCGGTTTCATTTTTCAACTATCACAAAGCGAATGAAAGTATCAGACAACTAATGTAAAGAAGTAATTGCCGATGATTCATTTAAATCCATTTTTGATTCCTTTTTTTGTTTGAATCAGTCAGTCAATCAAGCAACCGATCAATCATTCAGTCACTCCATCAGACACTAACACAATCAGAAAAACGTCGTCAAACACCAGATTGAAAATCGTCTTCCCGCACATTTTGACTATCTAAATGGTCAGTGGATATCATTTACAGGCCACAGTAAACGTCATTCCAATTAAAATAACAAGACATGCCCCGAGATGGGATAAACAAAATGTTTGTATTGCGACAATCTACAAGAGAAAAGGTGTAACTTGGAACAGATCGATGAACGAGATTGATCTGAGGAAGGATTATAATAAAATGAACATGAAATGTCTAAATTGAACTTAGCACGCTTGATGGAAGTTGCTAAGCGATCACCATTCATTGTGGCTATAACAAAAACGGAGTTGATTTGCAACAAAACACGCGATGGAGGGAGAATTAAACAAAAAAACGAGGAGCGGTATCTTATTGAAGAAGAATTGAAGTAATATGGGGTAATGGATTATCAGATTGACCGTATTCTGAGGTGAATCACTAGAATGGTCTCCTTTGCAACCCAAACGCCTAAGCGAATAGCTTTCCCAGCCCGAAGAGACAATCATGTTTGGCACGTGATTGTGTAGAGGATAGACGAGGTACATTCACAGAAAATTATTTGTTTAGGCAAGACCTCTTGCCGCACGATCAACTAATTATCCTCCGAAAATAACCATTCCAGCGGAAAAAGACAAAGAGAAGCAGATCCTCGATCAAGAATACCTCCAGTAGGCGGGCTTAAGGGTAAAGCGCGTGAGGTTCCTCTCAATGGTAGAACAAGCTATTGTGATTCTTTCGACAGCTGCCGATCTTTTGTACACAGAGGATCTTATCCTAAAATATGTGTTGCTTTGTCCGTCTTTATTCATTAAATTAGATATATAACTCAGAATTGTGCATCGGGAAGAGAGAAGCAACATACAGCACACGGTGACCAGAAGGGGCTTCCTAATGACTCTTTAGTCACCATCTTGTGATCGATTTCCGTCCTAGCAACTTTTAAGCCGAACTATTTAGTCAAAGGCTCTCTTTCATTTTTAATTTTTCAAGGAAAGATCCCTCTTGCGATTTGAGCAGTAGCAGAGCAACAATGATCTAAACGTATCCGGTATCGTCATGTAGAGGTCAAGGATCGATCAAAAAAGCATCGTCTCAAAAAAGGTCAGAGGTTCGAATTCACGATCCAGGAGTCATTCTGGCGGTATAAGGGAATTCACAGTCACTTGGCTCATTACCACTTCGGACCTGTTGGGGCCAGATGTGATTATATGACTCCTCAAGTTTCCCCTCTCTGCCCTGACATGGGACTTAATGGCTGACAGGTATGCTTCTCCCACTAAACGTATACGTCACGCGTGTCATGAAGAAAATAAAAAGCACATTCAAGCTGTCGACAGACAACGAAAGACAATCTAACGAACACTGTCAATTCTCATTAGGTTGTGCTTGAGATAATATTTTGTCAACAACTAAATGGAATAGACACTTAAAATATTTCAGGTTGGAGAAGTGAGAGAAAAAGTGAACATGTTCACACCATTGTGCATTGTCACTTTGAAGGTCAAAGTTGCGAATCCCGCTCACCCTCCGCTTTGGTAATGGATATATATATATATATATATATATATTCACTGCCACCCGGCTGGTTACCTTACCTAACCTGTGAGTGTACATCACTCTTAGTTTCATGTTGATGTTTGCCTTCTCTTGTTCACAACTGCTTGGGCCATATGATGCGCTCAGTCCATGAGGCAGGCTCCGCGCATCCAGTTGGAAAGACAACCGGTGTCTCGAATACAACCACGTTTTCCAGTTCGACAGGAATTGGTTAGAGACTTTGTAATGAAGAGAACAAACAAACGATAATCCCATCCACTTTAGGCCCCTTGAAATCGTATGCATCTTGGCACAGTTGATTGGGACTCCTGATGACGATTTGGCCACGTTTCAGCAAATTGGATGCGGTATAAAAGAGTGGATTGTGTCAACGCGAGGGTTCGTATACTGCCGAAGTAGGAAACTTTTCTCAGTTGAGTCAGTTCAACGTTACAATGAGTTGATTTAAGCGCATCCAGGGTTCAGTACTACTGGCACAATGTTGCTCGACTCCTTTCCGACAATGGGACTTTTCAACAATGAAAATGTTTAAAACAGGAAGCTGCCAACACCATAGAAATTACTGTCAAATGGAAATTCGACGTAGATAGAAAATGTCTCCTGAGTGACGTTTGTTTACAGCAGGTTTACGATGAACGCCAATTGTGAAAGAAGCGCGTTCGAAAACCAAATGTTTAGTGCATGTGGACAGAGATAGATCAAGTTTTATTCGTTGTTTTATGAGACGAAACTAGTCAATTGGACGCGTTGATTAGTTCTTGTCCATTCATGACAAATAGTCAGACTGAGCAATCTGTCCGTCAACAGTTTGAGTGCCAAGGAATTCAGACGAATTCAGTTGGGGAGTGGAATTAACATCGATTAACAGGGAAATGCGATAAATACGTCACGAGAGTGGACCGGCAGATTGACTATGTTGTTCCGAAGTGCATTATTTTCAGTTTGACAAGAAATAATTGAGTCGGCAACAGTCTGAGGAATGATCCCACAGGAGATTCAGATTGCGCCCCGGGTACTGGCCAGTACGTTTAAGTTAGTGGAATTCTGATATCTAGTTTACTCACGTTTATGGTAGACATCCACCGAGGTTTTCTTATAAGTTGATTTAATAAAGAACAACCAAATTTTCAACGAGCAAGCCCGAATCAACAGTTGAAATCCCAGAATAGCATAATGCACCAAATGAGGTAGAATTACATTCGCAATTCATCCGAAGTCTTTAATCTTTTAATTTCTTTATTAATGAAATAACAATGTACATCATTTTTCAGGAAGGGGGCAACGGCCAACAGAGGGCTGCCAAGTGGGGAAGTTGATCGGCGGTGGGAGGATTCGAACCCGTGACCTTCACGTCCAAATGTCATGACCTTGTCCGGTTGGTCGGCGACGTCATGAAACAAAAGTTAACGATGCCCACAAAGTGCAACCGAGTGAACTACGAACCAAGTTAATTAGAATCATCAAAGGTTTGTTCATGCAAACGATAACGTCATATCCGGAGATGTTGTCCGCGGTCTCCTTGCGTTCTTCCTCCAAACTGATTTACAAAGGGAAACTTGTCTTACAAGGTGAATGAAAAGATTTTATTGCAAATCCCATTCTAAGCCATTTCCCGTATCACGTTAGATTTGTATCTGTGCAGAACTGTTAGCCGACTGTCATGTTGAGATTTCACCTATAGACTCTGGCATGCGATCCATTACACATTTGCGTATACTTCTAAAATTTTCTGATAATGCTTACGTTACCTTACAACCGATGAGCACACACGTTTGGTAGAACTTGCGGACGAGAGACACTTTTATCTGATTTTGGACTCTTTTGGTGCAATTTACAAACCCCGCAAGATATAGCGCAGTAATGAAATCGCAAGACAAACTACTTGATGGTTTAGATAAACATTTATTTTGTCTCTGTTTCGATATAATATAGAGACCACCATTGAACTGGTTCGTTTACACTTCAAACTTGAATCTGACCGTTAATAAGTGAAAATCCCAACAATTTGTTTTGTATATCGTTATATCCGTGATTAAACCTTGGGGTTATCTCCGATCAGTGGTGACTCCTAAGTCATTCAGTTTCCAAGTGCGAATAAACCGCAAAAGAGTACGGAAGCTTTCTACCAGTTAAATAGAAAACAATATACGTAGTTTGGAAGGAGCTCAGATGACCACACACGGTATTTGTATTGACCTTTTCGTATTGTGGATGTGTGTGTGCCTGGGTGAATTGGATAAGAACTTGTCGAAGACTGGTTCGGTGGTGATCTGGTATGAAGGCAGGAGAGCTTGTTATTGTCGTTGGCAAATGTGAGCGTAAGGTGTGAATGGTTCGTGGACACGGTGTGTGGGTTGTCCCAGCCTGTAGCCGATTAATTTCAACAAGGCGCATACTGATGGATTGATAGAATTGTGACTGGTACTTCTTTGTTTTCGACTCCATAATATACGGGGCTTGGAGACGTCCTCAATAAAGTTTCCACAATGCAGCATAGAACGTTGAACAAAATAAATACAAAAAGAAAAACATGCCTATGATAATTTAATCAGAAATAATTGTAAACTGACCGATGCAAAAAGTGCATTGCATTTAGTATTCCTCCCTTTAATACTGTCTCAGTCAGCTATAGTTTTCAAAATCACGTTAGATATGTCCACATTTACAGTTAAAACTGGAACCAAAGGCTCTAATAGGAATACATTCTTACTTTTTGTGTACACCCTCACCAGATGTTGCATCATTTAGACCAGGAAAAAACCGATGTTCACAATAGGATGCATGTATTCGTATACGTATGTGTATGTAAAAGGTGACGTCAAAATTTTGCTTCCATATTTCCCACAAGTAAATTATTACCCTAACAGCTACTCCCGCTCGACTACAAATGCGCACTAGTATGTCCGTATTCCTACTGGTCAGAGAGGACTCGTGAGAAATGATTAGTTCTATACTCTCTATCACATTCCAAATGGCTCATACTAGTGGCACAGCCAACACTCGATCTAGAACCTTGGGACCCTAAGAACTCTTCTCAAAAACTTGGATCTGAAATGCTCGGCAAGATCAGGTATGATCAGTCAGCTTTTCTTCGGAGACCGAGACACGAATTAGTGTTTTAAATGATGACATATCGAGACAAATCGACCAATCCATGTTTTCACAGTAAGCTTCTGGAGTGAGCGAGTTTGTACGTTATCACTTCGCTTTTCTGTTTGACCTGTTTTGTGGAATCAACGTACAAAGGAACCGGATTTAGATGGTTCTAGCTGGATAGTAGTGTCTCCGGGCTAAGTCAAAAATCACCAGATTTGGTGAAAAAGTTTCATTTATTGGGGTAGTCGGTTTTGGATTGCACAGACAGAACTTCGTTATAGCAACCAATTCGATTTACGCGATGTCTGGTCAAGTTTTGTTTCATTCTTCCCAGATTTCGATCATATATACCTCACCGAGCTTGCAGAAATTCACTGGCACCATCATTTTGATTTTACTTCATTCGATCAGTTTCGTTCTGTTCCGTTTCGTTTCCTGCCCTAGAACTTTTTGACGGTCATCGGTAAATGTTAAATTGATTTCAATTAGTAGGTTCACTCTTATCTATCCGGTGGAAAGGATTGTCTAAAATTTGGAATTGTGTACTCAAGCCCTCAACTCAAGGGAAGAGATTGAAGAAACACACAAATCTAACCGAATTTCGCCTTTCGCCTAATGGCCAGCCAAGAGGTGTCTGCATCAACCAAACAGCCAACGATGAGATGAAATGACACATGGATATTTAAGCTCATTTCTGTAGGCAACAGTGAGCACAAACCAGACATTCAGAACGCCAGAGCAACTGTCGAAGTTTGTTCAAACAGGAAGGAAATCTGTACCCACTGGTTCAGAACATGTCAGTCTGAATTTATCTGAACGTAAATCGCAAATGACCGAATCGGAAACACATGACGATCAATATTGTACCAAATCCCGAGAGCGAGAAGCTCTGAATGAACAATCGGAATGCATGGTGTGCGAAATTAGTTCTGGGCCACTCTGAATGTTCTATCATTTCAAATGAATCACGAGACGCAGATCAATAAAATTTAGTAATCATCTGTATATTTTATCTTTTACTTTCTTTATTAATGAAACATCAGTGTACATCATCATCATCATTATCATCATCATCATCATGTTTTTTTTCACGAAGTGGATCGCGACCAACAGTTGATTTTCACGTCGAAAACTACCGCCTAATCCGCTTGATCTGCGCAATAATGTATCGACTTTTTGAAGTATACGCGGATTCTCGATGGAATGTTTATCCACTAAGATGCTTTTACCCTCACCTTCGACGGTAATATTTTCATGGTTTGAAATGCTTTCATCATGAGTCACGGTGTAGCTCACAGTGTTGACTGAATTCCGGTGATAAAAGTACCATTTGTATTAATGTATAGATCGTGTTCAGACTGGGGAATGGAAGTCCTTGCTAAATCAGAGAAGTTAATCATTGATTTGCGTAAACATTGCCTTACTCTACTTTAAAATATGAATGTAAACTCAAAGGGGATCATCTAGGTAACCGGTAGGCGGTCTTGGTGTAGTTCGCACCGTTCACACGAATGCTAACAGAGGATATTTCGATTAGGGGCCTTATTTCATCGGAGGCAAATTTTAACACAGTCGCTCGTACAGAATTACAAACCAGGCACAAACAGAACAAGACATTGAAAAGATTCAATCCATTTTATTTACCAAATGGTACATTTCACCATGCATAATAATGCATAGAGTGCGGATCTGAAGCCTATGTTTGACTTTGGCACTAATTGTTTTCGAATATCCTACACTGTCTAAAGTGACATTGAATGACTGGACGTGGTTGGACACAACTGGATAAACTTGTTACGGTGCCTAGAATTTACAGGTCTTTGACTCGTAAGAAAATGCTTGGTTTCAAAAGACACAGATGCTCAAGTTTCGAGCCATGCTTGCGCATTTCGTACCTCGTTAGACATAAATATAAATTTATAAATCGGAGATGGAAACGAATATGAAAAAACGAAGGAGTAATTTTTTTAACGAAATAAGTCACGACGTCATTTGTCATGCAGCTTGTGCATATACCACTGTTTCTTTTTTCATGGTGTAACAGGGCGCTAAATAACTCTTCATACAAATAATCATAAATCGAAAAGTCTGCCTGAGATTGTATTCATCGGGAATCCGAACGTTTTGTGCACTAAATATTAGTTTACAAGTGAATAGAAAAATCCAACATATATATATATATATATAAATGCATATATATATTGCAAGTAGTATGTGGATGGGTGAACAAAATTCGCCCGGAAGCACATAACAGGTTTCGCGATCATTTTCGCTCGTCGGGTATGCGTACCCAGCACTGTCTTGTCCGAACATCCACATACTTTTCCACTCCGAATTGGTGTGTCCCACCAGAATCTAATTTGTAACGTCAGGAAGGTGCATGGAAGCTCTTCGTCGAAAAGTCCACAGAAGAAGCACAACTGTGATTTGTTGATAATCCTCTATCAGTTGGGCTAAGCCAACACTGGGAATGAGGGCAGAATGCCACCAGAATACGCATATGAAAATTGTAAGCAGTGTCTGTATAGATGAACAAAATTCGCCCGGGAGCACACTCTACTCGGGATAGTATGCTTACTAAGGTCTAGTGGAGTGCAATGTTGAGCATCTTTCGAAATAATTATTTTTTATTGTTTATTGTTTGTGCTCTTGCATTAAAAGAATATCTCTGTCACCCGTGGGACAAAGTTTCCCATCAATAATGAATCCTATTTTGATCCAGTGAAAAGGATTTTCTCATAGTTTCGTATCTTAATAAACAATTTGGAAGAGTTCAGGAAAGCAAGAGAACTTTTTCGAAGAAATTATCTGCTCGAAATATCTATTTTACAAACGTTCTGCAGGCAACAACTTGTTGTGTATTCATCAACAAAATTAAAGGGTCGCTTAATTGATACACTCAGTAGTTTCCATTGTTAAATAGGATGACTACCCTCTTTGCACAATTGAGCGATCATTCTCTACCCCATATTCACTGATACTAGAAGCATTTGAATATTTCCCTTCATAGGTGGACATTGGTGAATGAAATATTGACAATAGTCGAGTATCGGACGGTAGAAAAGAATTTCTGTCACAGGAATATTAACAATTCAGTTTTCATCTTTGGATTTGATTGATTTTCTCGATAAAAAGTGGGGTTTTAGTTTGTTCATTTGAAATGATATAAATGCGGGCCTTTTTAACTTAAAACCCTGAATACGTTCAAGTAAAAAAGGTAAACTAACGGAGGTTTTATTCACTCCGTTAACCTTTATATTGTGGTACCAAAATATTTCACTATTTCTGGCTCTGCTTTATTTTTACAATACCAACACGAATTGCTGGAGGGGCGCGCTTGAATGGGTTTGAAGCAATGCCACCCTTGGTGTTCATCAAAATCCCTTCTAAAACAAACTGCACATTTCCTGTTCAATAACGACTATCAAAGCGGAGTTAACATAAAGTGTCCCAAATGATCAATAATTGGCTTCATATTCGAAGTAGTATAAATTTTAAAACGGTTCCAAAAACGTTTATGTGGTTGCTTTCATACTCCGGTAAGATTTAATTTTACATTTTAACAGGAATTTAACTTGAAAACCAAGACTACTCGTTTTTTCTGACTGGCTTTATTGCAGCTTACGTACAGATTTAATAGAAGACGTGAAAAAATGATTTCGTTGTATTTTCTTATGTTTCTTCCCACCTAACAGGTGCTGGAACCGTCAAAATATTAGGAAGGGAATTTGTTGAGCGCATCACATTTAGTAATATATATGTATATATAATAGTTGCACTAACAGCAGGAACCTTTGGAGTACACATCAGTCAAGAAATGATCAATCAGTTTGGGTTTGCGCCCATTTCGGTTACGACGATCTCACCAGTGTCAGATCAAACAATTTTCAAGATGACTTTGGAACAAAGTGTTTTTTTCAAGTTTGCTGAACTTTGCCTTTAGACCGCCAGGGTTACTAATCACAAGACCTAAAAAACTGTAAAACTGAGCCACAGAACACATCAGTACCCCAAAACATTGAAAACAATGAAACTATGGGGGACTTAAGCAATAACTCAGAGATCGCAGTAAAGTGCCAACGATCGGCAGGACAGATGCTGGGTTATCTTCCAAGGTGACGATCTTTTGACGGCTCGAAGCATAATACAGTTTTAGGATTGACCTTTAAATTCCTTGAGAACAATCATGAGGTGTCAATCGGAGGGGATGCAACTGAATCGAGATTGATTCTTGTAGTTCTTTCTTACCTCTGTTTACATGCCACAGACCGAAAACAACTCGGTTTCGCGTCGGTTGCAGTTCCGGGTGCTTATTTTTCTTCTATTCTACCTCTTACTGTCGAAGACATTTTTTCGCTATTCTTCCATTCGTCCCACAGGAATGGATATGGAATTGCCAAACTATTATTGATTGGTATTCCTAAATGTCAGGATTATTTGTTCAATTTCGAAACAATGCAGTTTCCACAGTGAACTTCCGTTGACCTGTCAACTTCGTGTACAGCTCCCATATCAGCCCTCGGTTAAACCCTGGCATGACTGCAAAGTTTTCGAAGATTGCGCGACTTCCATATCACAATGAGCTCCCAGGAGTTAGCTCCGTATGTTAAGGAAGATCAACTGACAGTTTTACCATCTTTTCTAGGACCGCACAGTGGGATCGTGTAGACTCGCAAAGAATTTGATTTAACGGCGCTGAGCCTGACGTTTAGATTGCAAACGTTTCCTGATCGGTCGAGGTAATATCATCAGAAGGCAGCCTCGATAGAATGTCTGGGTTTGGCAACACATACGTGGATCCAAAGACAATAGCGTTTATTTTTTACTTCTCATAGGTCAATATTTTTCTGTCTTCTCTATAGAACTCGCCCAAACCTACTTCGTTTCTCTGAGTCCATCGTTCTGTAACCAACTGCATCTGAACAAGCCTCGAATGGTTTGCAGTAGCAAGGGATTTAACGTGACTTCCCCAGGAATTCTTCGTCCAGTGTCAACGTCCAACGCACCATTGAACATCGTGGAAGCAGTATACAGCTGTTTCATCCTTCTCACTTAGAATCATGTGCGGTGCATATGGATCGCACCGGAACTGGGACGGGAAGCCGGAACGAACGACTGCGAGTCGAACGCCTTATCGATTAAGCTAGCCGGACTCGTTCTTAGAGGTACATCGGATATCATCACTACATGATGTAGCTCCCATATCCGTGATTGGGTTTTCGCAAGTCACATACCTGTAAATACAACAGTTCCGATGAAATGGATATGCACTGCCGATGATTACAAACGAGAAGCAGATAAAGATAAAGTTTGACTTTGCGAATGCATGATTAATCACTTTGAAAAAATAACGAGACTGTTCCGTCAATTTACGTGAGCTTTGTAGTTCCCGAAGTCTGTACTCTCAGACTGTCCTTCAGGTGTTTTCTTTGAAGTATTAGATGCATGTTCTGGTTCTAACCTTAACTGGTATTAGATTCTTCCACCTCGTGCGCGTAACACTGCTGACTCGGAGCGGAAGCCCAAAGTATGAATTCGAAGCAAACTAATGACTAACACAACGAAAGATACACTGGTGTTTAAGTCATATCTCGGACCACACGCTTGGCTCACTGAGTTTACCTGATTCCTGAAAGATCCCGCGAATGTGGATACTCGAAATAACCGTGAAAATCGTGTTTTACCGCAATACTCCGAGGATCTAAAGTATCAACACATTAGAATAACTCCAAGCACAGATTACCCACCTGTTCATTTCCAAGTCATCTTGGTATATACTAATCAGATTGCTGCACCAGTGGCGGAATAGCTTGTAGTCAGTGAAATTTCCAGAATGTTCGTCTGTCCAATCCACGAGTAGCCGCTATTCTGATTGGCTGCAAGTGACACGGAAACTATATCGCATTTTTGTAACGTGATTTGCACATATCTTCTTCACATGCCCACTCTTATGGCCACTATTTGGTCTCTGTTACCCAGACCTCCTTGTCGAACCACGCAAAATTTTTGGTTTATTTCATATGCCAAATCATGTGTGAATTGCAGTTTTGTCACAATTTTATGACCAGACCCAAACCTTCGCTGATTTTCACGTGTTCCCCAGGTGCAATCGGTCTCCGACAGACCTTCTATGAGCTTTATAACGTTCGTGACCTGTATGCAAACCAAAGTCATTCTCATGTATTTCCCTAAGTTTCTTCATTCCCCGTTGGACATCTTTGGGGTTTCTCATGTTCCTGATCGGTGCACACATCCACATAATCTGCCCTATCCCACCTGCATTAGTTTGTCTGCTTTTATCAATCAAAGCTTATTGCTATGATATCCGACTACTGATTCCCCGAAATCATAGTTGCAACCTCTCACTGATGACCAGCTTCTTTGTTGTTGTGGATTTCCCGAACTGTCGAGCCCCTTGACATACATGATCGGCTGTCACTTGTCTCACTTTTCGCTGCCAAGTTTTGATGGTGAAGCGTCCACATCTGAGGTTCATACGACTGTTATCCTTGGGTCAGTCGGCTTGTTGTACATGTAGACTTTGGATATCTCGTACTTTAGACTAAGCGAGTATCAGTTTCCTACAATTTGCTCAGTACGGGACGACGGTTCAGCACAAGAATGGCAGTATTCACTAACTTTTATTTGCGAACGTAGTCATTAAAGAGCTCACTTGTACAAGAGTTCTACTCATTTTACTCCACCATTTTCCATCACCATCTCCTCGGTTTTCCGCAGAAAGAATACCATCGGCAGTACCAAATTCTAGTTGAAGCAAAGGACGTCGCCTATTTCTCCCGGATCAGTCACTTGATAACCATGTGATCTTCATTTCGTAAGCTGGACGTTTCCGAATAACATTACTTACTGACCGCACTCATTCGCCATGTCAAGATCTGCCCACAGATACTTTGAACCCAGTAACCCTACCCCAATTCAGACTTATTTTCCCCGAATAAACGCCCACTTTAATTCCTTCCTTATCACTTTAAGGTACAGTTATGGAGGAATTCCAAAGGAATTTATTATTACATCCGTCTTCGTTTTTCATATTTTACCTTTCCTTTATTTACTTTGATTAATGTAAGTTTCCTCTATCTACCAAAACTATTAATATAAATGACCACAAAATGACCACTATCCAAAAAAAAGATTGGACTATTTGAGTTTCATCCATTCGTTCGGTGGGTTGGACTGCACAGATATCCCACATCGTTCGTGAAGTTCGGTACTTGAGCTGTAAGAACGCGGTGTCAAGTGCAGGATAAATGCATCTTTGAAATTAGACGAAGAGGTTTGTCAGTGTTGGAGTCTTGTAACAACGGCATTACGTAGCAGAAACATGTCACGAATGACAGCCCGATGGAATTTGCATACAAATTTCGTTTCTGTGGCATACGTTCTTCAAATAGCTCGTCGATGTTGCACACATCAGCACCGCCAGTGGTGGCTTCTTGGCTCACTGTTCAGTCTTCCACAAACTTCCTCGCTCCGTTATTAGGATGTTCTATGTGTTGACATGACGCCCGCAATGAACCAGCCAACCTCAGTATAAAATGGCATACCCTCGCAGCGGTAAAATCTCTCAACTGGTCTGACAGACCGACTGTTTTTTTTTGGGGGGGGGGGGGGGGGGGGGGGGGGGTGAAGAGGGAGAAGTTGGGAGAAGCTGTCCGCACCCTCCCGTTAGGCCCGAGGTCTCAGTAATCATCAGCAGAAAGTGTCCAGTCGTGAATTATAACCAGACGGAGCAAAGTGAACGAACAACATGCTAACGGCGTTCCCGTGGGCCTGTCAACTGACCCAAGGCTAACCGACATGCCACCAACTGACAGATTGGACAGTTAAAAGCGTGTCCGCATGCATGCGTGTGTGTGTGCGTGTGTGTGTGTGTGCGTGTGTGTGTATCTGCTCTGTACGAATCAAACGTAGTGAAAAAGTGTCGAGTTTCATACTAGTTTGTACACTAGCCGTTTTCCGACTGTAACACTTGGATGGTTTTTGTCTAATTGTTCGGTTATGGACAATGTTTCATGCGATATTGATTAGTCGATTAATTAACATCATTATGAGCATTATTATTACTAGCTCAAAATGGACGAAGGTGATAATGATCAGTTTTGATTCGATTCGCTTTGTAAACATTAGAAAAAACATCCAGATAACACTGATGACACCGTAAAAAAACCGCATGATCATTGAAACTGACTAATTCAGAGCGGCAAATACATCCGACGAATGGAATAATTCATTGCATTTTTCGCATTTTCCCTCTACTTTACTCAATACTTGGAAGGCGATCAGTGACAAGAAAATCCGAAAAAGAATAAACGATCATGATTTCGCTCAACCCGAACAGGCTGACTTATGAATTTTCGCATCATCCGTGACTCGGATGATTTGGGCTTAGGTACTATTGTTGTTTAAATTGAATTCTGATTCCTCTTTTTTTAACGCGGACATTCGTTCGAACAACCATCGTGGACATATTTACAGACAGCTGTTTGGCGACAGCGATCAGACGTGACATCAGACTAGACAGAAAGAGCTGTGCAGTTCTGTTTCTACAAGCCTTCAATTTGAATACACCGGACTCCTGACTGTGCAACGCCCAAATGGTCAGTGTTGATGCACTTCATTGCTAGCGTAATGACCCAGGTATTCGACAAGCAAAAGTCATCGTTTTACAGTTTCTCTTTTTGAGGAGTTGGAGGATATTTCGAGGACACCACACGTCTAGTCCCTACAGAAATGATGGAAATATCTTGATATCAGAACGAGATTGTCTTATTGTATCAACTGAAGTCGTATCAATTCAGTCCTCCATGAGGATTTGTCGAGTGCATCAGTGATCAAATAGTACATACTTTCTAAAAAGTCGTTGACTCGTAATGGGCACATTTAGTAGCTGCAGGTCAGCAATGACCGGAAAACTCAGATCTGGTTCACGGCACCTGGTTCTGAGTCAAAGGTCATGTATACAACTGAAAGTATACTAGTCTGGCATAACAGATATAGATGTCCACTTGGATTTTGCCGATCTAGCCGTACGCAGTGGTTAAACATTCCAATGCGTCGGCATAATCGATTAGGTAATCATTTTATCTTTTATCTTCTGTCTTTTACTTTCTTTATTAATGAAACAACAATGTACATCAATTTTCATGAAGGGGGTCGCGACCAACAGAGGGCTGCCAAGTGGGTAAGTTGACCTGTAGTTGGAGGATTCGAACCCGCGACCTTCACGTCCAAACGCCTCGACCTTATCCGTTTGGCCACCGAGGTCCTGAGTGACTGGCACGTTAAATTGTCCATATGACATAGATCATCATTAGTGGTGACAACATCCATTCTTATTGCACCCTGAATTCTTCGGCATAAACAAGCGTTTTGCAGTTGCAGCTACTTGCTCGGTTAGATCTCTCTGTTTGACTTATTCACTGTCAATGTAGTCAAATGCTGCGCAAAAAGGCGTTAGTTGATTTGCTGAACTTGATTTGCTCAGTCCCTACCAAATGTTGGATTAACGTGATTCGCATGGATGTCCCAATCGTTCGGCGACGAAGACAGATGCAATAAGAACACGGAGACTAACTTAGCAAGCAGTAACGATCCGATCAATTTTACAGTAGTTAACATATTTTGTTCTGTTACTCTTCGTGGGTCTAAACAATGCGACTGGTGTGTGATGTTTAGCTCTGTTCAGATTGAATAAAATAAAGCATGACAGAGCAAAGATGTCGAAATATTTGGATTCATAAAAATGTTTCAACTTAAATCTGTCTGAATCGAGAGAATTTCGATTCTTGAAATTTCGTGTCATGGAGGAAAACGTTCTTTCGCGTTGGAAGTCTGTTCATCTTGGTTTCGATAAGATTTAAAGAAGCACAGTAGCGAAACAAAATGTCTGTCCTATCACAAAAGTTTTTCCCACACCCAGACATGATATGGCTCCGAGACGGACTGGTTCTGCCGACTGTGGCCTATTGGATGCACTCAAGGCCTGAAAGGTCACTCCGAAATTGCTTCATTTTTTGCATTCGCGAAGGCAGAATTCAGCCGCATACTGAGTGGGAGAATCCCAAAATAAAAAGAAATACGAATGGTAATAAACTGTGTGAAACTGAAATGACAGGTAATTGAGTGCTTTGAATTTTCGTTATCGATTCCAAAACAAACCCAAATCGGTAGGCAAAGACTACGGTTATTTAATCCTAGGCTTTTGTCGTGACACTTTGTAACCCTATAGATTTGAAATGTCCTCTGTTGGCACTGTTTTGCTTTTCAATTCGTGTTACATGTTTTCCACCGATCGCATGTTCACGTACCTAGGTGGCCAAGAAGAACCTATTTCACCAGCATGCTTACGGTGATTCTCGATCGATGGGATGTTCAATAGGAGATTTCAACAGTCAGGCAAATAGAAATGAATGAAATCCTGGTATCCGAAACATTGTAACAGGTAAGAGTTTTTCCTGTGAAAAATTTGCCAAGATTTCGGGCGATCTGATAGTCACTAGGAATACGATTCTTTGAATACGGCAGACGACGGAGAACTTCCAGCCCCTTTGTGAGACGTGTATTTTGTCATCGACATCAAATAGTACAGCTGATAGGTAAAAGACTACCCCAAGATGTTTTACTGTAAGCTTCTGGACTATGTTCCTTGCTTGGTTGGTTGAAATAAACTATCATCGAGGTCCTAAACTCGGTTTCCTAGGAAACAGATTAAATCATTACTGTATAAGACTACCACCTACTTGAAATTACTCTCGGATGAAAATCGCCCACTGTGTTGATTTGTTATCCTCTAATCACTGTGATAGACAATGCCATTGTATTCATTTCTTAACATGGGTCACAATATGATTAAGAAACATTTACAAATAATCTTTCGAAACTTTTTATTTCAACTGTCCTCTGAGTTCTACTCTACCGATTTCAGTAGAGACAGTTCTCAATTTTCTAAGCCTAATAACATACCCTTCGAGGGAGGGTGTGTACGAAGGGCTAATCCTGACCGGAACTTGGACGAACTTTTACAAATCAGGTGAATCACTGTCTGTCACGTGAATATCGATCCCGGAATACTGGGCCCTTGCCGGTACAATTTAAATTCGAAGGTAGTGGATGCTCGTGGGTTCGATCCCCGTTCACCGAGCCCATTTCGGTATGTGACAAAAGTTCGGTACATTTTCAACCATGTACCTCGTAATTCCTACTTGGTTTTTGCAATTCCTTTAAATTAGACTAGATTATAATAATGAATTTCTGGAGATTGGCCCAAATTTGGGATGGATTTCCATTGACAATGAATTATTCGAAAATCTCCGAAGAAATATGCCCAATTATTGACACTAACAAAATTCTGCAACACGACAATCATTTTCGGTGATGAATATTCCTCTCGTTTGTCCAGTCTCAGTTTGGTTGTTTGGTGTTTCAATGACAGTATTTTTTATAAGTTCATTCCAGGTTATCCGTTCGATAAGTGTCGTACAACAAACACTTTGTACTCAGTCATTGTAAGCAACTTTTTTATGAATTCCAAAAATGGTTACAGCAACCAACTCGAAAGGGGGGAAAATGTGGAAATCTAGAAAACTTTTGACCTGGGAGTTCGTAACACTTCAGGTTGTAGGATGCAATTCCGTATTTATTTCCAAAGCAAGTTGGACGAACTGGAAGGCATCCAATTAACAAGACGTTGATTTTGTTCGATCACGTAATTTGAACACGGACAGTTAATTTGGAGAATCGACTTCTGCCTCCGTTGGTTGCTCATTGATTGCATTCCCCAAACTATCTGATCAGTCTTGAGCCTGCAAAGGATTTGCGATCGAGTCGCTTTGTCAGCTTGTCAACAGGCTGCTTTTTCATGAAGACTTTCTTCAATCTGTTTAAAACTGTCCTTCTATGCTTGATGACAGAAGAAGAAGTAGTAGGAGATTGAATGTTTTCATAAACTAATTCACCATGTGATATCATCATTTCGGGTGCGGTGGATATGCACTGCTGATGATTCCTAACAAAGATGAAACAGCTGTACAGTGCTTCCATGGTTTCTTTATGGTGAGTTGAGCAATGATATCACATGGAGACTAATTTCATATGAACATTCAATCTCCTACTACTAAAATAGAACACTAATAATATGAGCAAAAAACTCAAGTGCTTGAAAAATCCACAAAAAATTCAATGCCCCAAAGCGTGTTATGTGGGAGGACAGTCTTCCCACTCTGACGAAGACAAAGATATCATGATCAGGCCGACAAAGATTGGGAGTTGTTGTAATTAGAATATTCTTAGCTGATGAAGGATGCAATATGGCAACGTTTGCCAGATTGATTTCAGCAAACAATTCAGTAACAAGTGTATACAAAGAATGGTTTAGGAGAAAAACGCCAATTCACTTACGCGTATTAGGTTATGGACTGCGGGATATGACCAGATTACACGATCGGAAAGGGCCAAACAGGATAGTGGCCGGCGGTGGCCAAACGGATAAGGTCGAGGCGTTTGGACGTGAAGGTCGCGGGTTCGAATCCTCCAACTACAGGTCAAGTTACCAATTTGGCAGCCCTCTGTTGGTCGCGACCCCCTTCATGAAAATTGATGTACATTGTTGTTTCATTAATAAAGAAAGTAAAAGATAAAAGATCAAAAGTATACGCAGTCAGTATAGAGAAAGTTTAGGTAGAGAACAAAAGGATGGTCGAAGTGCACCTTAAGGGACACTCGTCTAAGAAACAGATACAAAAGCAATTTTATCATGGTATTCGGTGAACTGTTCCTTAGATGCAAAATAGTTTTGTATGATCTCAGTAACTGTGAATTGAACACAGGTTTGAAAGAATTTTGAAATCTTAGAGTTGCTTGTAATCGAACGCAACTTTGCCTAGCATTTTTTGGGCCAAATTGTAATTGAAGCAGCAGTCAAACAGTCGGGAATAGCACGAAACATCAAGCATCCTCTTAATTAGTTTGTCATTATTAGTCATCTAGTATGTCAGTGGGGCTTGAGAGCGCCTAAACCAAGAGCGTGTCAAGCCCTCCTGTTTCGTTATACTTGGAGTTTTTCAGCTGTTTGAAAACGCCACCGAACAAAATTTTGCCTGCGGTGGAAGTTGGAAAATCCGAATGAACAATTATACACAAGTTTATTCATCCATTTTCATCAGTGAAATTTACGTTATCAAACACGAGTGGATTTGCTTACGCAACCCCGAAAAGATACAAGTCCTCACACTGCTTATGAGGTTTCGACGGAGGATGTACACGGCACTTTTGTATAAGAAGTGCTTTTCAACCTCCAGTAGTCTTTAGATAGCAAATCTTACAGAACAGCTCCATCTGGGTCAAGCAAGAAGGTCAGTACACGACCAAAGTATATGTTGCGTACATACTCTATACCTCAATGTTCACTGAACTACCACACGCCAAGAATCGTCCTTCTACGAACAGTCTAAGAAATCCAGGGGGATAATATCCACAGAAAACCGTAGCAGATCACAAGTAGTCACATTTGGCGATATGCGGCATCAAAGAATATCCAATCTCCTGAAAATTTGGGGCGGCATGACATGAGATATGTCCAACCGGACCCGAGTGATTTCTCAGCAGGATAGCATGCTCGTTTGTACGTGTGTTCATATGTGCATGTGTGTATGCATGTGCGCGAAAGCGAAGCGGAGAAAGAGCGGAAGGCGGTACATCGCAAATGTCGAAAGGTCAGCACCTCCCTCGTAACAGGGTTGCGAAACGCAAGATTTTCAATTCCATGCTCAGATTGATGCAACATGGCAGTAAAACAATGGAAGTCCACCAAATTTCAATATGTTCTTACAAATCGTGATTGATAATCAGAATGATAAAACTATTCCTCCCGTTCTCCTAGTTCACAGAAAATTAAGGAATGGTTTTAATTCCCAAGACTCATTGCATCAAAATAAGTAGCTGAAAATTACGAGGAGGTGCCAGTTGGCGAGTGGGCATGAGGGTGACATTCACCTAACCGAAAACATTCCCAAACCGCTTGGAACAGCCGTACGGGAAGCAGTTCGTCCGGACAACAGAACCATACAAACCATCGTTTAAACAACTCCTTGGTTCACGCCGTTCTCATGCTAGCACTCGTAATTAGGTCAGTCGGCTAACAGTTTGCTTACCGAGATCTCTACCCAGGAAGGTTAGCCCCCGGGAAGTTATTTGCCAAGTTTCACCGAACAATGCAGAATGCAACAATAAACACGAATCCCATTCTCTATTCATCCTCTTTCGACAAAAGGCACTATCCCGTGCGACAACTCAATCCCAGACTGATGGTCGCAATCACTCTCCGATTCCAAAATTTCATGTGCTGCTCCATCTTTTACAACTTGGCATCAAAGCCACAGGCGTGATTAGCACTGAAACAGAAAAGATGGATGGTGTGAGATATTGACATTTCATACTAATCTGAAATTTCTGACATCCTCTGAGTAGTGATAATGTGGCAAACGGACACTTTTAGAAAACATAACACTTGAAAGAATCCCAAAGTCTCGAAACCTGGGGTCAGTTCTCCGACAGAGAGAGAGAGAGCAACATTAATTGTGATAGTATCTTTTGCGAGTATTAAAGTGGCTAACATGACCTGACAAGCATTGCCTCACTAAGTGCTACTTGTTTTGCATTTGGACTATGTACTATTGATTTGCAAGACAAGAATGTATCAATCTTGCGCTTGCTTCCCAAAATAAGTTTGGCTGTTGTTGAATCTAAATTTTGGTTTCGCTGACGACCAGGAAAGTCTTGCGACGTCAACCTTATCAGCCACCTCAAAATTTGTGCAGACATTCTTTGTGAAAGCGATCGTCGGTTCGTGCTGCGGATGTGTGTGTATATGTCACTGCAGCTATTTGCGAAATGATAAATAAGGCCAGGAAAAATTTGTCAAGCAACTTTTTTTCACGTTTGTCCACAAGTTTATCTTCTGTGTGCACCGCGAAAGTTAAAATTGCGCAGCTGGAATATTTCTAATTGATGCCGAACAGAGCCCACGATACTCTTCGTTTATTCTTTACGGATCCGTGTACCTGACTGCGACTAGGCCCAGTTCAGCTGTGGACATCGATGAGTATCCCGAGAAGACAGTTATGTTTAAGTGTCTCCTGAAGTAAAGCTTCATTCCCCTCCAACGCATCAGGACAGGAGATAGAATAACCGGGGTCAGGAAGACTTGAAAGGTCAGCAAAGTAAGAAGCTGTTTGGCACTGCATTGTATGGCACTAACGTAGTGACTGGCAAACATCATCGCTATGCTTGTGAATGCCACATTTTGTTCTCGTATAGGGGGAGTTGGAGCAGCCGAAATAATTTTTCCAAAAACAGGAACCTAAGGTTCCGGGTGATGAATAACACCATGTCAAAATTATTCGGAATTACGTCGAAACTATCCCGAACTATCATTCATCTGCACAAGTATGAAACGCAATCCATCTTGCACGAGCACATCTGGTCATGGATAGTGTGGGATGCACAAATTATCTTTACAATCTACGAACAGGTGTTCGCTTGAGACGCCTTGCGAAACAGAGGCATATTCTTGTCCAGTTGGGAATATTTTTGACAAAAATCTGAAATACTTCAGGAACTGGGATAATTCTGAATTACCCGAGAGCTAACCGTTCTTAATGGATTGCGTGAAACTTGACAAACAACGGGAGAAACTGAATCTGTCGGCCATGTTTTAGACTGTCACAGTCCTCCAGTGCGTCAATCAATGGATACAGAGGCATTGCCATTTGATCTACTTGGACAGCTCCCTAGATCCACCTGAACTGGTAAGCGGTCACAGGTACTTTATTCTTCTTTTGGCATCGAAGTACTGGTGACCTGAAAAACATCTGATTTCAAGGTCGTCTATGTTTGCCTCATTGTACCAAATCTGATATTATCTCACCTGAAAGGATAACTGAAGAAGAGCAACCTGTTTTTGTTTGATATCTTCTCATTCGTTTTGTCCTTTTCGTCCCAATAGTTCCCGTTGATCGTCTGAGATAACCGGTTATGGAGTGGAATTTTTCGTATGTTTGGCTCGTTTTTTTTACTATGACAGTTAAGGCTTAAACTTTTCTCACCTCGGCAAAGCACAGTATAGCCGAAACTGCCAAAATCCGTGTGTCGATAAGGATCCGGACTAGTTGCATTTGTATTTATCCTTAAAAATAATTCATTCGTAATAAAAACAAGGCAGTTCACTTAAAGCGTCAGTACCAGAGGTCATGAATTAGTTTTGCTGCGTCTTTGATTAAAACTTTAGGTCTAAATACTTATAATTAGCGGATTTTTTATATCTTACGTTTTCATGGATTAGAATTGAAAATTTAGTTCCCAATGAAATCACCCCATTCATCCTTATTCCATGGCAATACTGATCCGGGATATTACTTCTCAGGTTGGAAGAAGTACGTTTAGATCCTAATGTCATATCTTCAAAGCAATTTGTGCCTCACAGTAGAGTTAATATGTGTATTTTATTTATTCACAAACACCTTGATGCTTTCCGCGGAGTCTCAACCATCGAACTACTTAGTCTTTACACAGCAGATCGCAAAACCTTTTCACTGTCTACGACTGGTTTGGGACGCCGGCGTCTTCCATCCCCAAGGTACAACGATAATCTTAGTCTCATTCTTGTTCGTTAGGGAAGCAGCTTCGCCAGTGGCAACAAACAATCCAAGTGGTCATTTTCAAAGAGTCGAAAGTCCCCCTGGAAATACGCCATTAGAAAAGTGGCATTCAACTAACTCACGGGAAAGTACTTTGCTGACATCAGTCAATGACAGACCCGCGATCATAACGAGCGACCATGGACCAATCGTTTTTATCATACGTTACTTTCCCATTCACCAATGACTAATAGCAAATAATCTAGCTTTCACCCTAGCCGTATCATTTTCTTGTCTGATTGACTCGATAACATTCACCCATTACACAGGGTAATCAGTACCAATGACTTAGATGATCATTTGTTAGTTTTACATCCTCTATAAACTGCTGACTCATGGCCTTATTTGAATACTGCTTCTGTACTTGTTCGTGGTTAGTTCTAATCGAGTAGACACTGATCAGAGACCGCCTAGAGGTTTACTCGTTGGTACACCAGTCCTCTCCATTAGTGACCTACGGATGTGATTTTTGCATGTTAGTATTCTTTTGTCATAATTTCACCAGTAATTTATTATATGCCCACACTGTAAATTCATTCTTATTTGGGTTCGGAAAGCTGCTAATTGATCTAACCTGCATTAAACTAATTGATCGATGGGGAAACCTTCCGCAGAATTTTCGGAGTGGCATGCAATAGGATAGAGAGACCAGGGTGGATGTCAGCAATCACGAAAAATTCCAACTGACTGCGATTACCAAGGAGATATGATTGAAACGGTCATTCAGCTTGATAGTCTACTAATCCGATGACAGGGTTGTGTGGCAGAAACTCTATTGATCCGTTGACTGCAATCTTTACATTCTAAACTGGCCGATCGATCAGTGCCGGCTAACATGGCACAAGCATTGGCGCTTAGACACGTCGCAACTCGATTCCACAGTTTGTTGATTTATGTTTCGATCATCGTCTGTTCTTGCAATCTAGCTTGCTGCTTTGATCGTGCGTAGCATTTCTTACTATCTGGCAAGAACATGTCTAAGCTCGCATTGCTTGCTAGCCATGTCTCTACGTCATGCATTTATTGTTTGAATAAATGTTAACTTTGACGGCAACACTTTGAGAAACAATTCAGTTGGCATGCTCTGGCAGTCAACCACTTTTCATTTAGACTTGAACGAGAGGTTATCTTCTAGGTGGCTGTTCTAAGAAGCGAAACTACTGATACTACTTAATTGCCCATATGCATTGGTGTCTATTGTTCAGGTCTTATTGACCTAATTTCATTGGGGGGAATCGATCGGTCAGTTGCTCACATGAAGGTAGCCACACATGAAAACCCATGGATAGCGACTTGAGAATCACAAGGAAGATGTAAACGTGTGTTGATCATGCTGTCTTTGGGAATATATCACACTCCTGAATGAAGTTTATTACTTTCTGAAGCCAGAATGTTGCCTAGAAAAAAAGAACACAGACCACAATCTCCGTCAACGATACATCGAATCCCCGTGTGTTCGTGTACCCTCAACTGTCTCTGTTACTTTACCCGTCAGTGACCTCCCAGGCACTGAAACATTCCTTACGCAACAGAAATTCCTCCCGCATTGTTCCAGGGGGGTGAGGAAAATGCGAAGGAGAGCAACATCTTCACCCATCAATTTCGATGTCATGGGCCTTTGCACAACCCCTGATCATAATGGATATGTGAAATGGATTGAATTAATGCGTAGTCACCCGTGACTCGCAAGTGCAAGGTTCATAAGGATGGGACCAGGCAAGACTTATTCATGATGCCGTTTTTGTTGTTGTTGTTGTTGTTGTTGTTGTTGTTGTTTTTGTTGTTGTCGTTGCCATTGTTGACACCGCCGTTGTCGTGATTACTACGGAACGATCACTGTTCTCATGGGTATCCTAATCAAGGCAACTAATGGGAAATTATAATCCCCAGTCAGGCAGACAAAGAGAGAGAGTTAAGAGGATAGGTGGATGGCAGACGTGCCGTGATAGTTGGTTGTAAATTTGAACACGAAAACTAACATTTTTTGTCTGTTCACTGACACTGGTTCCAGATGGTTCCCATCCAGTTGTCAACAGACACAGCTGTTCACGGTTAGTGAGGTATGATGGCTATTGTCAACCCAACCCAAATCCCCTAAGTTTGGTCTCCCGGTTGATTTAAGTGTAAGGCATAAAGTCCGGATTAATAAAAGTGCAGGTTATTTCGAATACAGTTTTTAATAGAAGTGATAATCAACAAATGAGACTGAGGGAATCTAGATTTTTTACTCGAACTTGCATTTTCTTACATTTATTTTACAGTTCCCTGTTCCAAAGTTTTTTTTCTGGATTTAACACTGAAATGATTATGGAGTTGCACCATATTTCCATGACATCTGCGCCTAATTTAATCCTATTCGCCTAAGGGCAAAGAACCAACCGTCTTTTATCTTTTGCCTCCTTTATTAATGAAACAACAGTGTACATCAATTTTCAGGAAGAGTGTCGCGGCCAACAGAGTGCTGCCAAGTGGGGAAGTTAACCGGCAGTGGGAGGATTCGAACCCGCGACCTTCACGTCCAAACGCCAGGACCTTATCCGTTTGGCCACCGCCGGCCGGAAGAGGCCCGTCGACAGACTGTAATTTTCTGACTGCCATTCTCTTAAAAATGGATACTCCAAAGATCCGCATTAGTTTCCAAACAAACCAATACAAGTGAGAAATTTTGTCTTTGGAGTTTATCATATTGATAATAGTCTTCATAATGAAAATACTCTCCATCTTTTGGAGGAGTATGCGACTAATGAAAGGCTGCCGAGAGGGAAAATGACTTTAACTGTGCTTCTGAAAGTCACAGTTATAACTGTTTGAATACAATCGGTCGCTTCACTTAAAACAGTGCGGAAATTTGTTAAGATTACAGTTGGATTCAGCTCTTTTCTTCTACGTGAACTGTGCTAACATTATCAAGAGAGCAGTTCTATTCCTCTGGACATAAAATATACGAAACATATTCGCACTGATTCCAGCGAAATATCAAATGGAAAATCCACGCACGCGCTGCGCATCCAAACGTCGAAGCCACGATAAGGAATCGAACCGGAGATCTTCCGCTTGCGGGGGAGATGCTCGACGTCTGAGTAGCCGTGGCCAGGGCTCTCGAATGTAATTCGAGTAAGTGAACATCCAGTGTTGCGCGAGCTTCTGCTCCAATAACCTAACAACTAACTTGGTTTTAGTCATTTACCACTTTCCAATGGGAACGAAAGCCCTGCTGAATGATTGAGCTGCGTTTATCTTGAGATGACACCAGAACTGTGTCTAGAGTACCTGGGCAATCGGGCATTTGCTGACAAAGGAGATATCACAGGTTTGATTACGGCTACTGATGTCGCCTTGTGGGAGCATGGTACGTAAATGAATTTCCCATTCTATTCAGCTTTCGGCTATATGTGCCAGCCCAGAATAAGTAAAGATTAAAAGAAATACACAGATTTCTAGAGCAGTCGAATCAAAGAAATTTCACAATTGGCTACTAATTGAATGACTTGGTTGCCACAAGCAGACATCGTAAAAAAGAAAGTAAACATAGTTTGTGTACGTTGCTCACTTTCAGTCATTTAATAAACTGAAAAAGTGCGAACGAAACATATTTACAATTCTTCGACAGATTCTTCACCACTGAGTATCCAAATTAGAGCTGGACGTCCCACTAGGGATTACGTTAAGTTCGTTCTCCGTTTGTAAACCCTACCGATGGTTGTCTAATAGCTTCGAGTTTTTTCACCACTCATGATCTGGTTAGAACTAAACGCGAAACCCTCGCCAAACTCAAACACTAGGCTATCAAATCACGTCTGATTTGACCATTCGCGATATTCGTGGACCAAACTCGTGTTTATCCGAATCCAGTTAGGGTCTCTGATGGCTAGACGATAGGAGAAAATCGCACCGGGGGATAAACCCAGGAGATATGGAAACCTAAAGACCAATGGACAAAAGAGCACCGAGTTGGCCGGGCTGAGAAGCACTAATAACGACGGAACCTGTCGTATTTTCATGGGAAATTTGTTTGTCCATTCATTTGTCTTTTAGTCAAATTGCATAAGCATGCACGTATATTTACTCTTTTACCGTAATTCTTGTTAGCGGACCATGTGAATGACAGAAATACCCCACTGTGTCCCTTACTTCCCCTCGTTATTCTCACTTTTATGTCCGGATTCGTCCACTTCAAACAGGTTGATAAAATACTGTCTCGCGGCATACATAGTGTCACCAAAGCAACAACCAGGATGCCTGCTTATTGAACTGTATCTGAAAAAAGTATGCCGACTCGAGTAAAAAGGTCACAATGAGCGTAGACATCACCGGTTGTTACGTTTTCTATGCGTTTCACCAAGCCACAAAATTCCTCTACCGGCCACCTGAGGTGGCAATCATTTGGAGTCCTAATCATTTCATTTGTATCAACTAAGCTGCACTACTCATACACCAAATTTACGCATTTGTTCGCTATCTTCTGTCTGTCCTCCTACGATCTACCGTATCACCCGAATGATATTCAACTAAGAAACATCATTCGTATGCGCCTGTGAGTGTACGAGGTTATGAACCGGCACAAAAGTGGATGTATGCAAGGGGTGTGGGTTGGAGAAAATTTATGGAAGAACAAAAAGGGCAACTAAACGATGCATAGTCATTTGATACATCAAAAGCAGACCAGTTGCCTGGAGACACATCAGTAGGGCGCGGTAATGAATGAGAAAAGATGTTTTAGCCGTCTGTGATTGTGTTATTTTAAGCAACTTTGTGTTGTTGATCAGTCAGTCGGAAAGTCGGTGGGGAAAATGACAACATCATGTGAGTTTTATCTGTTACATCCAAAATTTGAAACTATGTGCCACAAAATGAAATATGAACAAACTAACCGACTGGAATGTCACCCTGAATTGTTTGTCCTCATTCACCTAGCTCATCAGTAGCTCTACTGGACATTTCCTTGTCGGTCGACTTTGCCGCGACCTGGGTGAGCTCAGGCTTCTAGCACGAAGGTTTATCAATTGCGGTAATCAAAACCTTAACCAACCAATTTGCCCTTGTGGGTTCAACTAGACTAAGTGGTTGGCGCCCACAGGATCTTCACCCCACCCCCGCAAATGAAGGTTAGAAACGACAAACAGGTGATATAACGCAGGGCCACCGTCGCAGTCATTGACGTCCTCGTTTGAGATTTTCTTCTTCTGTTTGATTCTACGAATTTTTATTTTGCAATCGATTTTTGCTTATTTCCAATTATCCTCCCTTTTGATTAAGGGATGGTGTGAAGTGACAACTAAAATCCGAACCTGTTGGTGTAAGGTAGTAAAAATTAAACTAGTCAAGAATTATAGCTTGGGCAAAGGAATGAAGGAATTTGAAAAGAGTCAAACTATCTCCGGTTATCAAAAATCGATTAAAGTACATTAACAACTAGTCCCATTAAGGCATGTTGGTAATAGGCACCAGGTGGTAAAATACCTTGAGAGAAATCTGTGCTTAAGTACGTTTTTTAGGGCGAGCAAGCGCGATGCATCCAAAAGTCAAGCTTGAACACGAATCAAGGGCAAACTGAGCGGACTTGGCAACTGGCTCCAACAAGCCTTGACACTACTTATGATATTAGTACTTAAATATAATTTGCATTGTGCTGAATAGCGTCTTGTTTCTACCGAAATTCCTGGTTGCTAGTTACAAGCGAACTGGACCCTGGTGCTAAAGATTTCAGTTATTCGGTCAGTCAGAAAGTTATCCATTCTTCATTGTCATAAACCGAAGTTACCCAGCCAAACCTCTCCGTTCCAAACGCCAGTAGCTCTTTAAAAAGATGGTCTTTTGGGATCACGAAAACATATGCTGCTCATGCAATCGCGGCAATCGCAGGGGTACTGTGCCTTTCCAACCCATATTTATTCAGTTGCATTGTCAAAACATACTGTGATTTACCTAACTGGCTTTCCGGTCACAAATGAAACAAAATCATCTGATTGGGCATTATTGTTTTCCATCGAAATCAACTGTTTGAACTCCGACTGAAATCGTTTGTTGTTCCCAAGAAGCTCCATTCAACTCTGAACAGGTACACGGGACTTACCAAATTTCCCGCATTTGCCACGGATTTCGTGCCTTAGGGGAGAGCGCAATGGCAGTTTCAAACCGACATATTCGCTACTTTACCCACCTGCCTCATCCACCTAATATGCTAGACGTCCTTTGAATCGTTCCTCAACAAATCCCCTCTTGATCGAATGGTAAAAACGCCTCGCTTTATAAATTGTTCAAAACTTTGTGCACGAATGAAATCTTATAATGAAGTCAAAAGTCTCGATGTCATGGGTATTTTGCGAACAGCCATTCGTCAGCATAAGTTTGAGTCATTTGTCAAACTCGTAATTGAGACTATACGCTTTAATGTCCACGGGGTGGTCTTTTTGATCCGACAAAAGTGCGAGGCACAGGTGTGTCACGGTTCAGATTGCTCGCTTTATTCGTTACGCGTAATCGCGGCTGGATGTATTCGGTTAGAACTACTAAGCAACCCTTACCGTTAGGTCGAAGACTTGGCCCGTTCTAACCTTCCCGACAGATGGCTCGCCGGAACTGCACTGAACCTCATTTTTTGTTCAGTGGTTAAGTTCACCTCATACTTTATCCATCATCACTTCCGGAGAGGTTTCTGAACGCATTTTTGCGATCAAATCAAACACGCGACTGGGATATCTTTTCTGACCTTTGATTAGACTGTCTTTTCGTGAGTTTTGCTTATTCTCACCTGAAATCCCGGAACCCATTTGGACTCTTGCAGCGAAAGACTGTATCCTATAACAGTACAATACCGTTTTTCTTCTCAAATTAACTATGCCTCGACTCACACTCCGAGTGATTCAAATTACATTACAGCACGAGAACCAAATCTGGGACTTACCACTACATGGTTGATTGGACAGGAGAGAACGAGGTCCCGTGCGTGATCAGCTGAAGTAAGTGCGTAACCACTAGTGAGCCTCTGGGGAAATTTGGTTCTTTTACCCCAACGCGATACCGCTTGATACAACTAGATTTGTATATGAATGATAACGTTTCTTTCTGATAGTACGGGATTTCAGGACCATAGATGATTAAGTGTGTAGGGGAAGGAAAAAGGAACAATTTAATTATGAAACGTGCTGCAGAAAGAATCATCTTCAGACCGACGATGTGCATTTGCTGAGTTTAACATGTATTTTATTGTAAACCTAAATCGTTCGGAATCCGTTTCACAATTGCATCCGAAAACCAATGGGCTGTCATACTGTAACAGTGATAGCAATAACAATGTAATCCCTTCGTATCGCAAAATGAATGAGTGATATTTTGGCAAAGAGGTTGTCATCAATGAAAACGTCCCGGATTCAAGAACGACCCATGCAGTGTGAAGTCAAATTGGCAACTATCACATCCAAACACCATGGGTGTTAGCTGCTTGACCATCGCTAGCCAGGCCGAGGGAGGACAGTTGAGAGGAAGAAGCAAGACCGTCCTATACGCCACGATGTCAAGTGGATAAGGAAACAGGGAATCACCACGAGATAAGGCCGAGTAATCATATTGGCCAGTTTTCAATGCAAACTTCGTCCGATTTGAAATGATAGCCTATAGTCTGAGGGACATATTGCCTCTCCACTGATTTCCCACTCACATGAGCATCACAAAGTTTATTTGGACGAAAATCAGAAACTAAGAATGCTTTCCACCTCCACCTGCACCTGCTTCCGAAATCCGAGGCGCAGCTGTCGTATAGATTAGTTGGAGTAATCTTTGGACAGTCAGAACATACACGAACAGGCGAAGTAATGCAAAAAAAGCGCATGATGAGGCCATCAAAGGAGCAATTACACTTTCAATCACACTTTTGAAATCCGTCTAGTCCCTTACTATTTAATAATATTGTCGCCATGCCCGAGTCGAAGCAGTGTTGAAGAAAACGTTTGTCCATTTACACGTCCCATTCATCATCTGGAGCATATAGAAAGTCGCCAAACTACTCGCAATCGTAAGTCAACGTGATTATTTCCGTGTGACAACTTCGTCTTGTCCCACATCGCTCATTACACCGACAACAAATGATAGAACAGGTTGCTGACACTGCACACCAGTACCAGTATGTGTGTATGTGTGTATGTGTGCATGTGTGTGTGTGTGCATGGAAATCATTTTAGTGGAATGTTTTATTCAAATTTGTACAGAATAGAAAGTGGCGTCGAGACAGTGTTAGAGAAAATCCGTGTATGTATGTATGTATGTGTGTATGTGTGTGTGTATGTGTAGCCGTGGGCCAGAATGATTGAACACAATTTCGAATTCAACAGACGGAATATGAGTTTATTGTTTTAAGATGCCAATTCTCAAATCGTGTCAGCATTATTGCTGCGCTCTGGCCGTCCTTATTCAGTCTACTACCAAACAGACGCACGAACACCCTTCTACATATTTCCCTGATCAAACACACACATGCACAAACATGTTAACAAAACAGCGGACGTTGTCATTCTGACGTCTCAACATGGAGTTGAATACAAACGAATTACCCGGGATTCCTTTGTCCTTACCCTGACAGTAATGATTACGGCTCCCGTTAAATGCGGAACACTGATTCTATGCGCATACCAACCGATATATTTGTTGTGCAAACTCCTTTCGTTGTTGCTGTTACTGTTGTGTTATTATTCGTTAATATTATTGTTCCAGCGGGGATAACAATCGTGCCGTCAAATCATCGGAGCAGATTGTTCCCACTGGGACGAACTCGTGCATTTCAGATGCGATTACGCTACAAATTTGACAGCTATTCTCTCTAGGGCCAGAATTGTTAGAATCTCCGTAAAATTTCAGAACACATACCTGATATATGCTCATAGTTACATTCATCTCGGAGACATTTTGAACCAGTGACTGCCAGAGACTGAAAGATGAGAGAGGGGTTCGTTTGGGTAAGTTAGTGCCAATGAAGCCAGACATACGGCAAAAATGATCAATAGTCACGTGGAAAAGTACTTTGTTTCCTGAACTGAGAACATTTTTCATTTGGGAATGATCAAACATGACAAAGTATACAGGTCAATGAGAATGTGATTTAACGGTGATTTTGATTTTCTCGTTTGACCAACAATTGCGCTGACGCATTGGCAAGTAGAAGACAATGTCTTCATCCAAATGGATGAACTGAACCAACTACTCTTTGTATGCACCAAAAATGTTCAATTTCAATTCAATGGTGAAATATTCCGGCAAAAGTACGGAGTGGCAATGGGGTCTCCTCTGAGACCATTGTTTGCTGACATCTTTATGTCCAAACTGGAGAATAATCAACTGCGCTCACCAGTCAGGCGCTGTAATATTTACAAACGTTATGTTGATGACACACTATCTGTTGTAGAGGAACATGCGGACGTAAACCACACACACGTTCAACAACACCCATCCAAACGTACATTTTACACTAGGAAAAGAAGCAGACCATAGTTTAGCATACTTAGATGTGTACATAAGGCGACGGAAGGACGGATCTGCACAACTATCAGTCTATAGAAAGGCAACATGGAACGGACAGTACATTCATTTTCACAGCTTTGTGCCGCTACAAGCGAAGAGGCACCTAATATTCTGTTTAGTTGATAGAACAAGAAAAATATGTAAGAACGACACAATGGAAAATGAACTTCGTTTCCTGCGGAGCGTATTCGTACAAAATGGATACCCCGAAAGATTCGTAAATTAAAGTATGAAAAAACATGAAGTAAGACGAAAAGAAATAGGACCAATAAAGAAACCCGCATACGTCCGTTTGCCTTTCAAAGGTGATAGCGAAGCGGAAATTATCCAACTGAGACTGTCAAGTTCAGTCAGTGGAACATTCTTTGCTGTACAGTTAAAACTGTATTCACATACAAATCAATCACGTTTCCAACTAAAGGACAGACTTCCAGATTCTGCAGCCTCATTCAGTGTGTATTCATTCACCTGCTCCTGTGGGACCAGGTATATTGGCCGCACGACCAGGCGTTTGTCCGATCGCGTTCGTGAACACCACCCGGCTTGGTTGAGCACAGGAACAATTAAGGCAATCACTAGCGCGGTGTGTTCACACCTTGTCGAGTCAAATCACTCAATGAACTTGACAAGTGCTTTTCACACCATCTACAAAGTTAGAAGCTGACAATCAAGAACTGTCAAGTGTCGCATCTCGAACACAGCCGAAGTTTTTATCGCTGTAACTGACCAATAGGTTCATCATTTTCTGCCCAGATGTTTTGCCATTGTAGGAGTTAGTCGCTTTGGGAATGAAGGTGGCATTTCGCTGCAAAGTCAATAAAGAACAGAGGCGATTAGTAAAAACAGAAATCACCCGGCTCCTGCATGTCTTCCCGAGTATGGTCGGAAGTACTTATTGCAATTTTGATCATGTGAATTAGATGACATGCTCTCGAAGTTACCTTTTTAATGTTTTATCTTTTGCTCCCTTTTATTAATGAAATGACAATGCACATCATTTTCAGGAATAGGGCCGCTGTCCAACAGAAGGTTGGAAAGCGGGATAATTGACTGATGGCGGGAGGAATCGAACTCAAGGCCCTCATGTCCAAAAGCCACGAACTTATCAATTCGGCCACCGTCAGCCACTTGGTTTGGTACTGTGCTTCTCTTGGACACCCGTCACTGTTGTGCGTTAGCCCTGAAGCAGTATGTGTAGGTGGACGCTTGGGACTGTTGCAATTCAGTTGGTCACAAGTTCGTTTGTGAACAGTTGGATAAAAAGCCATCTAAACCCGTGCTAACAAAATATCGCCACAATTGAAAAATGGTCAATTCGAAAACAAAACGCTTCTCTTGGAAGGTAAAAAGAAAAAGTACTCATTCCCCTCTGTTTCCAAAATACTGGAGGTTGACAGAAGACTTCTGATAGGAGAGCCATGACGATACAAGCACGACGAAGATCAAGTGTCTTCTCCTAGGAATGGTGGGAGAATACACTGTATTGTGGAGATTACGCCCAATGGACAGTATAAGTCGACTCGTCTAGACTACCTCCATTCAGTGATTACTTCTCTTTGGTGGTGTAACTCATCCACGACCTGAGTGGTTCACCGTTTGTCGGAACAATGTCACATGCTAATAATATGCACTGCTTTAACGACAATGTGTTAGGTAGATGCTTCGACTGAAAACCGATTTGTGATGTGTTCGTTTCTGGTAATTCAGTCGAGGATTACACTTATTATATGCCAGTAGTTGGAAATTGAAAGTTTTCATGAAATAATTCACCATGCGATATCATCGGTCAACTAAAAATTAAGAAACGGCTGTTTCATTCTTGTTAAGAATCATCAACGGTGCACATCCACAGCACCCGAAATCGGACGTGAGCACGAGACGAACGATTTGGATTTGGACATGACCAGCGGACAAATCCCATACCAGGAGGCACCAGTTTCAGTTTCAGTTTGCACAAATATTATGTTTGCATGTATCAGTAGTATTTTTTCACGAAAGTTCACCTCGTGATGTCACCTCAACTCACCATCACGAAACCATAGAAGCACTGTACAGCTGTTTCATTCTTGTTGGAAATAATCATGAGCAGTGCATATGCACCGCGCCCGAACTGAGACGCGAACCCGTGATGAACGATTGTGAGTCGAACGCCTTAGCCATTACGCTACCGGGCAGGCCGTGAACGGTTTGTTTAACTTCACCACATGATCGTGTTGCACATATCCGTGAGTGATTTGCACGGCCACGGGCCGCTAGCGTACACCGATCGACCCCTTCTGATAGGTGACTTCTCTGCAGGTAGCCTAAGTACGACGAAGGCTTTGGAGATGACCTACAGAGCTTGGCTACTTGGTATGTGTTAGTAGTATTTATACTTCACCAGATCATCATGTGGTGAAGTTCAACAAACCAGACAGAATCACGATTTCCCTGTATTTCATATAAATTTGCTGGGTTCAGCAATGGGAAATCGATAGTAAATAGTAGAAGAAAAGGATTCATAGTAGGCATCTCTCCTGTGATAGGGGACAACATCTGGCATGCACTGACATCAGAATTGTAATGGACACCTTTTTGTATCTATCCTAATCGAGCCACGAAAACCATGTCGGCAATACAGACCAGTTTCCGGACAAGTGTTCTGAATTTAGAAATGCATATCGTTAGGATGACTTCATTCAAAACGGATAGTCATTCTTGATTGAAATGACATTCCTCGTGGGCTTTTCATGCCGTCGTCCGAGGTTCATTTCCTGAGTTCAAAGGTCACTTTTCTGCTTGATAGCTTTAGTCGATTGCCGATCCCTTCCGAAAATATTCATTTTCTCGGAAGTCTTCTTCTTCTTCGTCGTCGTTGTTGTTGTTCCTGTAACTGTCATTATTGTTGTTCCTGTCGTTGTCTTATTTGTTGTCGATTTAGCGCCCAGAAGACTTCCATATGCATTGTTTACAATTCACCTATTTAGTAATGAATGACCAGTTTGAGAAGGGTATCCATTAACACGAATGATTGTAAGCTTTCAGCTGTTAGAAGCGTGACGAAAATAAGAAGAATGGCTTGTAGTTACTTGGTCGGATGGGATAGAAGTGCGAACTAATACCCCCCACCTGATTGTTTTGTCCCTTTATGTCATTCTCGTCCGTCAGATTGTAAATTGTATAACCATTGTATCGTGACAACCGAATAGATGTATAATTATCGGTCGGCAATCACCGTTTGTCATGCATTGTAACCATTACGTTTTTGTGAATAGATTAATGGTCAATTTGACCTGATAATCGGACTGGTTTGTAATTTCGATACACAATTTCTCATGGAAAATGCGTATGCTGAGTCCGACTTTCTGATGCGTCTCTCACTTACTGCAACACACTCGCAGGACAGTAGGCTGCCGCTCACGTGACTCTCATTCATCCATATGGGCCACATAGTGAATTGACTGTACTCACTTTCATTGAACTAATGATGTGCACACAGATAAAGTTCTGGCAGATTATTCGACGGAACTATTCCTTCCACAGCACAGGTTGTTGTAGCTGACTCACAATTTACCAACTGCTAATCTGACCTTTGAGTATTACTGATGACATTTCCAGCCCAGATCAGTTTTCCGAGTTAAGCATATACAATTTAATATACTGTCATTAGTCCGAATAAATTAAAACGAAACTGTTTGTCCCGTTGCCGTCCAAATATTGTTCAGGATGCGTTCATTCTTCTCGAGATGGATTACATCATAATACACCGATTCTATGAATTTATTTCCCTCTTCATTGCAGATCGTTTTTTTATTGAACTCTCGTTTTTTTGACACATCCGTTGACCCGAAGGTTCCACGTTTATAGTACTTTGGTATGCGGATTGATATTGATTCACAAATGTTATCCTGCATTCAGAATCTTTATTGTCTTCATAAAATTGTCTACTACGACAGTGTTCCCATTGCACGCCTTTTAAAGCTGCATCATATCCAATTCCTTATTCTCTTCCTGGGCACTCATCACTCGCATTCTAGAAGCCCTGGTTGACTACACAATCGAATGCTTTAATTTAGTTCGAATGTGAATTTCCGTAACTCGGAATTATCTATTCACACTGAAGACCTCCCGAAATGTTTCCAAACATTGGTGCGTCAAAACAGCAAATTCTGCTCACTTTCTTCTCGTGGCGCAAGTGTTCCCGCCAAAATTCGAGGACGGAGGCGAATTCCCAGCGCTCTGTACCGCGTTCGCTGTTATTGTTGGCTGAATCCTGATTCCAAACAGTCGAACCACTCCATACGAGGTATGAAGTGTTTTACTTACCAGCATCCCTTTTGGAGGGGTATATTACGCACCTAGGATGTCTGGCCTCATCCACTGGGCGTATGAACTGAGTACGAATAGTCTGTTTCCCACTGGATTACATGATCCCCAGATCACCCTACTGTGTTGTATTCTAGACCTTTTGATCAAAGACAGAAGGGAGGTCCTCTTACGTCAGCCTCTATTTTGGTAAGCGGAACTGAACGGGATCTAACCCAATGATGAAAGGTGGATCACGATGGACAACCGACCATGTGCAGGTGGAGAGCGGAAGAACTAACGCATTTGTGATACATTCCGCAGTATTTCGTTCTTCTTGAGCTTCTTCACACTGTCATTCTTCTTAGCCACGTTTCGGGTGATATTTGAATTGTAAACACGTTGCAGGAAAAATGTACACATTCAAATATTTTATATATCATTCACAATTAAAACCAGTGCATGACGCATCGATTCTTCGGTACACTCCATTACATCATTTGGTCCTAAACTACTGATATTCTCATTTGTGAACCCTATCTGATTAAGTGGAAATTAAGTTAGGGCTATCGACTGATGAACAAATAATGTTCACACAGATACAGTACTTGCGCCGTTTTGTGATTTGTCTTCATGTCACTCACACCCGTCAAAGCAGTTTCATATGAGACTTACCCCTACAGACATCATCTTTTCCAGCGATTACCCAACAACTTTCTTAGCAGGAGTTTTCGTTCACACAATAGACGCAAAAGGGAAATTTTAACCAGTCGTGGATAGCCGAGACCTCCTTTGTTGATATCTTTCCCTTCCATTATAATTTTTCCGCCAAACGTGCTCTATAATAATAGGGAATACCCTTGGTAAGGTGATTTGGTAACTATTATTGGTGCTGCATTCAAACTACAACCCAGAATACAAATACAAATGAAGACTGTGTTCACTCTGTACCCCCTACACAGGACTCCGGTCATTCATGCCAGCTTTCCATTCCCAGAAGGACGAATTTCTAACATTCCATCTTTCTTTTATTCCCAAAATCTATAACATGGAATTAACCTCATTGTCTTTTTTTTGTTTACATTGGAAATTCCGACCTTTCCTCACATGCCGCCTTAACAGCGTACGAACTGATCATCAGGCTACAGGCTTCTATTGAAAAATACGTCGTGTGTAGTGATGAGTCTAAGTTAACGAAAATTTTGTAACGCCTACAGGCCCGCCAAACCTTGTTACCTGGTCGGGCAATTAAGATCGCGATTTACTGTATTACGCATAGGCCGGGATTGAGGCTTGATCATCTGATAATTTCCACTCGTTCGAAATTTGGTAGCCGAACTCTCCTGTGGATGGCGAGGACTCAATAAAGACATACCTCTTTCGCTGGTCAAGGTCATAAATGATCGATGAGCTCTACCATGCGTAGAACAGCCTATATCGAATGAAGGCAGATGTCGCTGCACGATCACACGACTCGGTGTCCCCATTTCGTGTAGTAGAGAACGGTTAACATAGAAGGTACACCCGCTTGCTGCTTTACATGACCCTGGGTTCCGGATACGGAAACACCCCCCAGCCAGATGGTTAGCCGTGAATAAGCTAGGCCCAAGCGCCCGAGAACAAACTGTCGCAGTTCTTACGGCACTGGGCTTTTTGGCCCGGCAAGTGGCCACTCTGAAAATTATCACAAGAGCCCACTAGTGGCAAGTGGCGAGTGTGGCCCGCCGAGCAAATAAGGCCATTACTCTTTGTCATGTTCCGCTGATCCAGCTAGGTTTTCCGGAAGAAGCAAATGAATCAAATATCTGAGCACCGGCTCGTCTGGAATGATTCTGCTGCCTTGCAGAAAGTGCTTGGTTGCGCGAAGGCTATAGATGCATCTTTGAATAAAAAGGGCCTAATCTGGACAGGGCGATCGAGTGGCACAATAACCCACAGGTCACAGAAACATGATCATGGCTGATCTACGTACGGACTTTTCCGGGTGTTCTGTCACTTTCAGTCGCGACCTCCCAGCGTAAACATCTGTTTGTTTCCCTGTGCCTCTTATTCCCACCCCATTTCCTTACATTCTTCGGGAACTGCAGTTGGCCATGCCAGTAGCAGTGCCACCGGATTAAGCCCTGGTGCTGTTCCCTCGAACTCTGCCGGCTGATGCACTTATTCGTTCTCGATACCCCTTCACACTGGCCCTATTCTATATGCGAACGCTGATGCATGTAGGTCAACAAGGGTGGGTTTAGCCCGCACACTGGAGATCCTAGCCATGGACGTGTGCTGCATCGAAGAAACTGGCATCCAGCACCTCAGCTCTGTCATCCGACTGACATCTGCACCTAATTCTTCCGTGATTTTTCATCTTTCTGGGACTCCGAGGCTGCGGCTTCTAGTGTTGATGGCGTTGGTATGGCTCATTTAGGTGGTTAAGGCTACACTACTTGACTGGATGCCAGTCGAAAGCCGGCTGGGTACAGTGAGCCTTAGAGGCGCACGCGAAGCAGTCACTCGTGGCTGTGATAGGCGCAACCTGTTTGTCATCTCATCGCAAGCGCCAACAGATTGCAGTCAAGGAAACTTTTTATCAAAAACTTCAAGAACCGTTACGCACAGCAAGGCGGGATGACATAGTGATTTTGGCAGAATGTATGACTGCTTGGGTAGGTCGGATGTCCTCGAATGAGTCACTTCTAGAAGACCCTTTTGGTTTTGATTTTTTGATGGTGGGGCTGTCTACAAGACTGCCCGGCTGTACTGCAACACTCCCCTCGGTTCCGATCACGCATTAGCTTACACTGGGCTGTCCATGAGCTTTGGTGGGCGCTCATAATGTATGTTACAGCGTCGACTGGATTGTTCAAGATGCCTGATATGACTCGTCTATCACTTTTTTACAGCTCACTGGATGAAAAGATAGAAATGCCAGCACCTCAAAACATCAACGAGCACTGATCGGCTATCTCGAATGCCTTGCATTCTGCTGGCTTAGTTGTGGAGCAACCCGTCTCGTTGAAACATCCTGGATTTTCGCTGAGTCTGTGCATCTTCTTAGTGTATCCCAGTCCATCACGGCTGGTAACAAGTATGATGAAATTACCACAAGCTGTTTCACCTCATCCGAGGAACCGGTAGGAAGCATTGAGGGTAAACAGAATGATCTGTGAACCAGATGGCTCACCTGTACACAAAAAGCAGCGATGTCTTGTACACCGGGAGGAGCAGGTCCAAGCACAATCTGCCTGGCTTTCAGCATCAGCCCCTCCCGCAGCTATTTCGGCGAGCATCCGGTGGCCTGTTGCAACAGATCCACCTACTGGGGTGGAGATTCTCAAGCAAATCCAACGTCGTAAAGCATCGGACTCCGATGAACTTTCCTTAGCTTAAAGGATCTGGTCAGAGAATTTCAAGTTTCATTGTCGAAGATCTGGTATTTCGAGAAGGTCCCATCTTTGTGGGTGGAGTCACTCATTGTCTCCATCCTCAAAAATAACTTGCGCAATGACTGAGCTAATGATGAGGGTATTAACCTAATCCTGATAGCGTCAAAGCTACTTTCTTTCATTTTTTCGCAGATTTTACAACAGGCGTGAAGGGCGAATTCGTGAGGAACATAGTAGCTTTCGCGTTGGTCGTGGATGCATCGATTAAGTCTTCAAATTCTGACAGTTATCAGAGCACCATTTCACTTTCCATAGGAAAACAGTCATCGTGTTCTTGGAAATTCGAAAAGCCTTCAGCTCCGTCGACAGTTGTGCATTATAGCATTGTTAGTTAAAGGGAGAACCTGAGAAGCACGTGTCGGTCCCCACATATTTGTATCGTCATACGTCAGGTCGAGTTAGGGCTCATGGCCAGCTTTCACTATTCCTTATCATCTCCACTGTAGTAAGGCAAGGCTGCCCTATATCCCCATTTCTTTTCAACTCTCTCATAGAGCATGTTCTGCAGAACGCGTTATCTGGTCTTTTAGATGGTGGAGCATGTCGGTGATATCGTCTCGCTGAGTGATAAAACACAAATAATTCAGTACCCGTTGGGTCGCCTGGAAATTGAGGCCTCCAGGCGCCTTCAAAATGCAAGGTACTTCCTCCAGTCTGCCAGAAGCATGTGCTCGCACTAACCCTTTGTGGTGATTGGTTAGAGGTAGTCAATAGATTCAAGTTCCGTATACCTAACCATCGTCTGCCTTTCCGTGCTCCGTTTGTACGTGCCGTGCAAGGCTGGAAGAAGGAACATTGGGGTCAGGCTATGATTTAGCTTAGAGGTGTGAAGAAGTCAGCTTCGGTTCTGTCCCCGGTTGGTGCTTTCGGCCTACGTAGTTGGGGCCGAAGAGATGAGGATTGTTGTTGATTGGCGAAGCTGAGAGATATGGTTCAGAACCGAAGTGAATGGCGCGAATGCTGTATAGCCTGCTTGTAGAACGGATTCCTTCCAAAAGTAATCCAGAAACAACTAAAGAATCAAAAAATGTGCGCGGTGAAATCACATAAGAAAACAGTTGGTTTGTTATGGTTTGTAATTCTTCCCTTTCAGATTTGTCTATCTTCTGTAAAGCTCCATCTACACCATATTTCGTTGGCACCATGCTTTTTCTCAAACCGGTGTATTATATATATATATATATATATATATATATATATATGCGCACAACAACAGAAATCAGCTAATCATAATTTACACCAGGATGCAACGATACCCATATGCAACTGTGTAAAGTCGACGACTAATAATCTAACAACCTAAGTATCCTCTTTTGTTTTTGATCTGAAAAATCATCTCCTTATGGATTTGTACGTATTAATACAAATCACAGATCCTCGCTTGATCTCGATATGAGGTATAAGAGTATCAGTATTTTGCTCTTTGTACCTTTTTTCTGCTGGACAGCACTTCTCGACCCACTGTCTGCAGTTCAGTTACGGCGAAATGATTCCAGACGTGAATCGTTTAATTTTTTCTTTTGATTCGTATATGTGTAATCACTGATAACTTGTCTTCCATTCTGCATGATCCATTTTGCAAATTGTGTTAGGTCGAGTCAGTGCAGATTTTGTTCGCATTTTCGCTTGTGTCAAACAGTCGTGTTGGTTGATTAACATTCATGCATCAACAATATTTTTTCTTCATTTCTACTGACAGGGTGACAGAAGAAAGTCATTGTCAGACTTGACGAACCGAACATAATAATGGACGCGCTTTTTGTCCCTATTTGGCATGTTCACCTAATGAGACCCGTTTTCCATGAAGCGAACTTCGGGTGCAAGAACTCTCCGATTGTTCGGTGTGAATGCTGCTGTCAATATCAAGGAGATATATTAATAATGAAAATATATCTCCGGAGGTGAACATCCACTAATCGTTCGCCAGACTTGCAAAGCACTGATCTTCAAAAATGATTCCGATTTGTCGAAAATGAACCGGTTTCTTTTTAAACGGTTCTCACAAAGTGAACACCTCCCTTGTTACATATTGGTACTCGCGACCCGAACGGCATCCGAGCAGCAAATGGAAATACTGTTTTCTTGGGTTACACAGTGAATGGTTCACAAGAGCTTATATTAGTCAAATTATCAGGTACCTTCAAAATTTCATAGAACTGGTGGTGATCGTATCCCAATTTGCTAGCTTGCATGAGACTCTGGTCGGTCGGTGTCTACTGGTTGAATTGTGAAAATTTACCCACCAATATTATCGTTATTGGAAATGTGGATATACACAGCAAACGGGTAAAGTAAAACTGATCGGCGAGAAAATAAGTGTTAAAATTGAAAAACGAATGACCTCATTCATATGTAAAGCCATATCGTGCATAAAACCGGACCAAGTGGACAATGAGATGTAATCTTCGTGTTTAAAGTACGTGTGTGTGTGTGTGTGTGTGTGTGTGGTAGCACGATAAAGTAGGAAGATTTTCAGTGTGAACCAAACATGATAGCAAATGAAAGAAAGGATAGAAAAAAATATTGTGAAAGATAGTAGTTGGTGTTGACTACCGAAGTGTCAGAGAGTTTTGAAACAGTAAAACTTGTAAATCGGTTCGCATAAATAAATTTGTCACGTACAAACAATTTTAATGGTCAGAACAAACTACCGGGATCCAGTGAACTCGGAAACGTGCACGTTTATGAACAGCTCTCATTTGTTCCTAAATTCTGCGACAGACAGATGATCAGCTCGAGTACAGTATGTGAACGTGAATCCGATGTGTACGGTGTAACCAGTTGAAACTGCTCCGATATATTCAAGTGCGAGTTTGGCAATTTATGACACACAGAAGGACATCGATACAGGTGTCATACTCAAATTTTACTCAGAGGTTGCATTTTTTTCTCTCCCTTCCACTTGATAACTTTAGAAACGTGAACTGTTTCGTGGGGTGACTCACTTAAGTTGGACGATGGGATAACGATCAAACAGCACGAGATTAGTAGAATGCTGTCTAAAGAGGCGTTGCCTTTGAATCTATCTAGCACGCGTTGTCTGGTTCATCTCTATTTTTGTCTTGCATTTTTGGTACAAATGGATGCGTCTATCCTTTCCTCGGGGGTATCCGTAGAACCGGATCACTGTGTAAAATCGAGCGTATCGGTGTCTGTACAGATATTCATCGTATTAAAATGCAGGCTTGGTGCAGCGTGTGGGATATCGCCGCAAGCGAGTGGTATACCCAACCAGGAGAAAGGCGAACTTAGAACTAGATGAAACTCACCTGAGTTAATTACGTAGTCGTTTCCCGCTCACCTATTTAACTATCACACTCATTTCTCTCTCCATCACTGTTGACTTGTATGAACCCAGTCAGTGACATTCCACCCAAGGTTTAACTTTTTCAAAAGAAAAAGTACTTGTCAATTTTACGGCCGGATAAAACAAGCTGAGTAGCAAGTACTTCAAACGTGATTTACTGGTCTTAGTCCTGTCAGCTTAGAAGGAGTAAAACAAGAGATTATCATTGCTTGCACTCTGGTGACAACTAACCAATAGATAAAACATCGAAGGAAGCAATAAAGCATGAAAGTGATATTCAGTTGGCGGCTAGGCAACCAAGTAAATGAAACCGAAAGTTTGATACTTTGGAGGCCGAATCAGCGGAAAAGCTTCATTAAGTAGCAAATAAATGAACACTTGCATGAACAACCGGCATGTATTAGTTAATTAGTTAGTCGTTTCCGCTTGACAACTGGAAATTTTTGTCAGAAGAAAAACCTACACATCGGAAATGTGCATACGTGCGCGATGGTAAACACGGCGATAGACGCACGCATTTACGCTTAATTTGCAATGCGGACTAATTCAGTAACCGATCGAATGCATTTCGGTTGCCCCCGAGTTGCTGGTGACGTCACCATCGGTTCGTCTTTCGATGTCGATCGGATCTACTAGAGGTTAATCTGAACTGCACAGATTTCCGATATATCGCCGATTAAGTTTTCGTCCGTCTGTGCTAGATGAGGCAAGGTGAAATTAAACAAAATGCAATTGGATGTTAAACCAGGTGCGTGCATCCGTTTGTCTGTATGTCTGTGTATGTGTATGTGCGTGTATTTGCATGTCTTTGTGTAAGGGTGAGTGTTAGATCTCCATTCCTACTATCTGTGTTGGTGATCTTAGGGTCATCTGAGGTCAAGCAGGTGTATATCCACTACGATTCTCAGTGCTGTCCATATACCTGGAATCTCTGCATCATCGTTCCGTTTGAGACATGTAAGATGGACGGTAATTGTCACTACCTCGGGTTGAGGTGGTGCAATGTGTGCGAAATCCACAATGGAGGGCTCTAGTGCTATCGTAGTCATCGGTATGACCTTTGGATATGGTATGAAGGGCGACTGCAGAATCGCGCTCTGAATTTTTAGAGCCGCAGTTCTCCGTATTTATTTTTCTCTTGTGTTTTAAGATTATGTTTCCAACTGTCTGCATGCTTACCCAATATATCGAGCCTGACAGTCTTTACACTTATTCATATACACCGGCGGTGGGCGTGACGTTCGGACGTGAGGGTCGCGGGCTCGAATCCCCCCGACGGTTCGCAACTTCCTCAGCTGATATCACTTTGTTGGCTGCAGCCCCCTTTCTGAAAAATCATCATGATGTGAAAATAACGGAAGTAAAAAGAAAAGATTTAAAAAGATCAATTTTCGGGTCCTACTGGCGTTGAGAGTCTTTGGTTTTTTTTTCGAGATGATGCTGTAATGGGTTATCTATCTTTTAGTTGCTTAATTACGGTGTAATGCTCCCGTGTTAAGCAGCATTTATGTCGGATGGTCACTGAGATGAACATTTCGAATATGTCCATCATAGTTTTGACCTTAAAACACTCCATTTTATTATCGAAAGTTGGAATGAGGTTTTTCGTCTGATCATTTAGGTTTTCAAATTCAGCCTGGGTTTGCCATTGGTAGATTTGTTTGGATGGCAACTTGAACTTTAAACCCAATGATAAAACTTCTTCTTGAGCCTTCGTCAACTTTAAGTTCGTGAGATTGTGAACAAATTTGCTGACTCATCCCTCGTCGGAACAGAAAGCGAGCACGAGGAACCCCGCCTTGGCAATCGCGAAACCTCTCCTTACCTTCGGCTACCAAAATGACCTGGACCAAGCAGTCCAAGTGATTCTACAGATCCGTAACCCGAAATTGTTGGCCTTTTGTGAGGATTTATCGATCAACAGACTGAAGCCACCACTGTGAGCAAAAACTGTTGATCCACAATGCTTTCCTGCTTCGGCGTTGGCCAATCGCCTTCCGCCAACCATTTTCCTGAGGTTGTTTACGTTGTTTGCTTTTCATTGTGTTGCTCCTCGTCTCATTTTAACATCCATTAACAAGTTCTGCGTACGCAATTGAAAAGACTAAAAGAAAACCTTATATCTCGAAACTTCTCTCTCTTCTATCCTTCCTATTCGATTTCGGATGTGTTGCGCAATGTTTCGTTGACATTCAATTGGGGGGAGCTGTATGATCGATGCCACTAAGTAGTTGGGAATCGGTTGTTGTCGTATATGGTTAGTGTTCTATGTCCTAGAGCACGTATGCGATGTTGACTGTGATACCGAATGATCAATCATAAATGGATTTTCTCTCTAGTTAATGAGCATCCGTGTAGAATCTCTGTAGGACTCTAGCAATAGTTTGGGAATCGAAGCAACTAAGCCAAAGATCATATGGCAGAATTTTGCGTGCCTCCCTTTTCTGCCCTGCCCTCATACACGAAACAAAATCAATATTTTTTGGACGAAATAACACTTAACGGACGAGGGTAACGCATCTGGATGCTAGAATATCAAGGGGGGGGGGAGACTCCTTGAGGTGGTGGCCTAGTTGTTCTGATATGGATTTTCCACCAACGCTCTAACCGGCCCGTCAAATGCATCGCCTAATGTCGTACGAGTGTCCTGTACGAGTGGTTTCATCCCCCCCAACCCCATGTTGCCAATCAGCTGTGAGTAATTGAAAGATTACTCCCGATGTTATTGTCTTTTGTAACGTCAAACCAGCTTATAGTCCAAGATACCACAGTTGGAAAAGATAGGGAGACCAATTCTAAAATATGGTCAGAGAACAAGAAGAAAGATGAATTTGTTTAGAGAACAACGGGGGAATGTAGAATGTACCGGATTCTCCGATGGATCTTCTCATTGCGACCACATATACTCTGGACCAGATGTCAAAATGCACACGTGTAAATAACCACGTCCGTTCACATACGCATATGCACCTACGCCTACCTTAGAAGAGCGTTTGTTTCTGTAGCTACTTCGAATTCTGTATTGTACACAGCCACGTGTTCATAAATGACTTGTCAGCGATGTTATCTTCTTGATCTTGTAAGTTCTGTGATTATTTTATCTACGTGTATCTGTCGTTTCATGGGTGATCGAAGTGGTGACTACTTTTGAACAGTAGTCAAGTGACTGATCCTTTTCGGGTTGCCGTGGTTCATCTTCGTTTATTGGTTGTTTTACAGTCTGCTCAGTGTTACACATCCTCTCGATTACGAAAGTGCCCCACTGATTTTCACTTTTCCGTTCGCCTACTTATCCCTGCCATACTGACATTTGTTGCACTGTCCCGATTCGGCTCTGCCTCTCTCGCTCTCTCGAACTGACTATATTGCACTTTTATCTCCACAGTTTCGGCGACTAACCATTTTGGTGATTACGATTGTACTACTCAAATGGACTAAATTGTTGCTTGTGTGTCCGCTCTTCTGTGGTTGCTCACGCGGCTAATCACGAAGCAGGATATACGAGCGGGCGGATTTAAGACAAATATGGCTTTTTCATTAGACTTGATCTGCTGTCGGCCCAACCCGTGTGTTTCCCAGTCGTACGCATAAGCCAAAGAGACCAGGAATTTGCCCGATTAAACGCTTACAATTTTAGGATGATTACCAATGAATCAGCTAGCACTTTCGGGTCTAAAGTCAATCCTAAAGCTTCGTTTTCCCCTACCGTCCGGTTCTTTGGTTCAGTTAGTTGTCTAGAATTACAGAATCTAAAATTCAGGAGCCTCCAGCCCCTATCGACCGTTGCCATCATCCGGGTGTCACGGTTGATGTAGTTCGTCCAACTTTCAAACGCCTACAGTTAACAGGCCATTTCTGTTCCTACAGTCTTTTCCAACTAACTCTGGAGAAAATGGTCAAATCGAACAGAAAAATGATTTATATGTTTTTTCCGTGGTCAGAAGTGAATGGTCAAGTAGTTTGCTGACTAATTCGGTTCCTCACCATAGGTTGACTTTTCCAAACAGCTTGTTCACTCGGCTTGTCGGACAATGTATCGGTGCGATGTCACGACAGCTGTGCTGACCTTTGGCTAGCCTAGTGTCCTCACCTATTTGATAAGATCGATGAAACGCGTTTTTTTTCTTGCACGCCCATGTGGGCTTTTCTCATTCTGCAAGTGTTCCCCTTTCCCGTGATCAAGGGGTATGCAATGGCTTGAGTGAATTTCAACGTGTTCGAGGCCTTTGTGTGATTCGTTTTCATTTGGAGGATTGTCTGAAGTTCAACATATCAGCAAGATACACTCTATTGGGATTACTGTACCCACAGTACTCTAGTCTAGCACAGGCCGGCTCTCATAGGCCGACAGAACTGGTCTTCCGTATCCCGTATGTGCTCTCCGTAATTTTGGTGATGTACCCATGGTTGTCACTAATAAACCTCTCGAAAAATTATAATTAATTGTAAAATTTGCCTCGAGAAAGACTACCCACGGTAGTTGAAATGTTGGCACATTAAATCTACCAACAACGCTGTTTATAACATTATATCATTCACAACGGAAATTTTTACTGTTTAAGAAGCTTAGCAATCAAAAGCGAACGTGCAATGGACATCTTGGACACTTGTGCAGGCTATTTGCGAAAACCCTAGTCCTACTATCGTGTATTTCTGTCTAATTTTGAATAGCTGTTTTTACATCATATTCCCTTCAAGAGCTCTGCTGCAGATGTTCCGTTAACGATCAAATCATTTGATGCTATGCCATAATATTTACAACCTATGCATACCGCCGTAAGCTTACGAGAAAGTACCATTCCTGGTCGGTTCTTTCGGTATTTTGTCACCACCCATCCGCTCATAGAGACTTGCTCATGAGACTAGCAGCCAGTCCTTGGGACAAAACTCGTTAGAGAGTAGAGGTGACTGATGACCAGTGAGATAATCCCATACCAGGAGGCACCAGTTTCAGTTTCAGTTTGCACAAATATTATGTTTGCATGTATCAGTAGTATTTTTTCATGAAAGTTCACCTCGTGATGTCACCTCTCAACTCACCATCACGAAACCATAGAAGCGCTGTGCAGCTGTTTCATCGTTGTTAGGAATAATCATGAGCAGTGCATATGCACCGCGCCCGAACTGGGACGCGAACCCGTGACGAACGATTGTGAGTCGAACGCCTTAGCCATTACGCTACCGGGCAGGCTGTGAATGGTTTGTTCAACTTCAACACATGATCATGTTGCACGTATCCGTGACTGATTTGCACGGCCACGGGCCGCTAGCGCACACCAATCGACCCCTACTGATAGGTGACTTCTCTGCAGGTAGCCTAAGTACGACGAAGGCTTTGGAGATGACCTACAGAGCTTGGCTATTTGGCATGTGTTAGTAGTATTTATACTTCACCAGATCATTATGTGGTGAAGTTCAGCAGACCGTTCACAGCCTGCCCGGTAGCGTAATGGCTAAGGCGTTCGACTCACAATCGTTCGTCAAGCGTTCGCATCCCGGTTCAGACGGGATCGATATGCATTGCTGATGATTCCTAACAAGACTGAAACAGCTGTACAGTGCTTCCATTGTTTTTTAATGGCGATTTGAGCGGTGATATCCCAGGGTCAATTATTTCATGAAAACATATAATCTAATAATAACACAATTGATAACTCTAGTTAAAATGTTCAAAGGGCCCCTTGAAACAACACAATTTTCTATGTGAGTTACGATAAGTGGTTGATTTGATATAATTTGTTAAATTACAACCTGGTCGTGCATCTTATTTTTCTTAATTTTACCATTTTCATCTGCTCGAACACTTTCTAACGGTATCTCAGTCGCTTCTATCCCTTTTTTCCCCTAAACATTTCAAGCCCACATAAGATACTAGGGTTTTCTTGTTCGATTCTCTGTAATACGAGCACTAATTCTTTTAATGAAGTGTATCGCGCGAAATCACCAAATGCAACTATAGGGATGGAGCTGAATTGAATGCAAAACGCTGTGCCGTTTAAAAAGTATCCTTGAGAATTAATGTTTCTATCTCTGATATCTTTTGACATCCCCACAGGTTGAGACATCGAACAGCACTACAATTTCCCACATTATTTCAAAATGACGTCCGGAATGGAATGACTTATGTCAAAAATATTCGCAACCAAATAAGAGCAAGTCACGCTTTCATAAGATCTGTAAGGTGGCAGACTAGAGCATAGACAATCATTATTTTGGGTGTAAATTTGCCCATGCAAGACGGATCACGTTTCACATGCAGTGAATAAGTTTAGACTAAACCAGTGGCATAACGGCTAGGAAACCCGGTGAACCAATTGCGAAGCGATGTGTAAAATGTTACATAGTTTATTCGCCACAGAATAGGACAAGATGTTACCGCTCTAAGGGGTAAAAGAAAGGATAATATTCTGCATAGCCTGACGCAATGGTTCTCCAGAACCTTCGAATGTCTCTTCTTAACAAGACTATTGACTGTGCCCCTGTTTCGCCCTATTGGAAACCGACGACGATTGTGTCTAGTGCCAAAGATTATTTTAGCCATTTATCAATGCCTAAGTCCCGTCGCCAGTTTCCACGTGTTGAAGTAAACTGATTGATTCATCCCCAGTCACAATCACAGTTCCCTTCTCGTGTGATGAAATGTAGACATTATAAAAGACTCGATATAAGCGGTACGTTATACCTCGTGACACCGTCTCCGTGGATCGGCCAATAGAAGCAATCATTGGCTTATATCGCCATGGTTCAAGCGCACTCTTTCGCAGACTGTCCGCAAACAGCCGCGGTGGTAATGCGCTGATCAACATTGCAACTGGTTGACTGTGCGCCACCATCACGATTCTCAGTGCGCAAGTACTAACGCCGGCTGATGCACTAGTTAGGCTTTGGGTAATGTTTTCTTTCCAATTTACACATCGCTACTCAGAAGGGTCGCATCCCCTTCTCGGAGGAGCCCTGACCTCGTACACGTTGCAACATCGCGCGGGTTGTTACTGTATGAATCAGCTCCAAGCTGGGCGCATCGAGGTGTCGCATTCCCTCCTACCCATCGATCAGTACCTGTTTCACGGCTGTCCACTCAATATTCGCCCCTATCTCTTCACAATTTGACCAACTCCCTCTGTGTTCTTGTAGTAAATCCACACGCAATTCACGTGGCACAATCAGATTCACCTTAGAGATAGCTTGGGTCGATAATCAACCATTAGACGGAATGCATCCTACCAAACGGGATTTCTCTTATTTTGTTATGTAAACATACAAATTTTAAATAAACCCTTAAAGCGAAGAATGTTTTTCATTTGTTTTGGGTTTTCATTGTCTTCATTTCCTTGGCCTGAGGCGGAGTCCGTTCATTGTGCATTGTTAATCAATACGAGTTGGTTATTACTGATTTCCGTATTACCATTTCAAGTACAGATATTTAGGTTCTGGTGTTGAATAGCGACCGAAAGGGTGTCCGGTCTTACGTTCGCGAACTCTGCCATATCCTCCGAGATTCACGTAGGGTCTCCCACCGCGAACTACTGCAGTTACCGTCTGTTCACCTCATCGCTGTATCCAAAAGGATTGATGTGGAGAAGGACGCATCGTCCATTATGGATATCGATTTCGGCAAATCCTAGCTTCCTGTAATCACGGCAAGTATGCCTAAGTAAAGCATGTTAGACGCCCCTCCGTCCGAATATCCCCCGATCCAGTTCTTTTACGTTTGGTATTCCTTTTTCACTACTTTGATGTGTTGCTGCTGTCACCTTGCGCTTTGTGTTCTTTTTCATGTCCGAAATTGCACACCAAATTCGTCTTGTCACGAGGTGGGACGTACTACTTACACTTCGTTGTATGTAAGGCGTCCATACCACCACCCTAGATGCTCTCAATACCTCAAATAAGTTGGCATCCAAACCGCTACGATGCACACGGGAAGTAGTTGCGTCCGTCCAATAGTTCGTTTCGTATGATCTAAAATGGGGGAGGGATTGTGAAATCAATTTGTTGTACTTTTTGAACTATTTCTCTACTTTTGCCCGTGTTTTGTGCTTCTGGGCATTTTCAGAAGTTTGATTCCACTGGACGGTTCAAAGCTTTTTCTATTCTGCATGTGAAATTACTTTTCCAACGAAATTAAATAGACTGGAGGAACTAACCAATTCTTTAGTCCATTAATCACTAACTGTTGTTCTCTTCAACGTACGGCATTTCCTACCTACTTTTTTTCTCGCTATACGCAATATCGATCGGTTTATTGGATCAATTGCGAAATCAGGTCTGTTCTGGAGAACTGAATCCACTATTATAACTCTTCATCTCGGCAAAATTTTGGACGGACATTTCTCCTTTCTCATCTCCTCCAATCCTCCCGTTTATTCCGGTTGGCAATCCGCTATTCACGAGATTTTTGCATCCAAAGAACACTCGGTCAATTTGTTGGGTTTCAGAATAATCACCAATTCGGAACAAAATTTTGGTTCCAAACAAAATATTGTTTGTTTGTTTTTAATTTTCGTTGACATTCTCGGACAAACTAAAGGGCATTGTCACTTACATCTTCCCAGATCGGTTGTAAATAGTTCCATTTTACCTATTCCGGTTTACAATCTTTTGGCTAAATAGAATGATTTACTGATCACTAGCGGAGACTGAGGATATCTGAACTTGTGCAGTCTAGAATTAAACCGATCCTTAGAACAATGGGTCTTTTTTTTTAATGAGCCACAAACCGAGACCGATGTGCTTCGTTCGATGTCAGTCGGCCTGCGTCAGCATTCCCATAGCCCGTCAAAATCATTGTACTGACAGGAAGTACTTTGAGTAAGCTGTTGTGCAGTTCTGTTAGAAATCATTCATTGAATCTGGTGCACATGCCCTCGGCGAGTCTGGCGAAAAGATAAACAGACGGCGACCAAAATGAACGATAACTTTTCAGCACAATGGGCACATTGTTAACTACCAAATGAGAATGAGTCAAACAGGCGGGCCTCATCCTTCGACAAAGAACAGCGCATAAAAGCAATCAGACCAGAAGTCAGAGCTCAAGATCACTAGGAATGTGTAGTTGGAACTGCACCATTTGAATGACAACCGAAGTCTTTGATGTGAGACTCTTGGATGCAGTACACGTAGACAGTTGTGGTGGTGTCCCGGGTAGAAGGGAACACAGCAGTACTTTTATGTTCTTCAACTCTGACACATTAGATACAACTGATCTCCAGGGTAATCAAGCAGGCAGGGCTGATATTTATGTGGATGATTAATCGTGTACGTTATGAAAGTGCACACACTTGGAAATACCATGTAAGTCCGGAAGCGCAAAACTTTCCATTGAACTTTTATATCAAACGGATGTCCTAGACACCGGCATGCTACTCAGTCGCCCGATTGGGAATAGGCCATCGGAGTCGAAGATTCATTTGTAACCTTTTCCGAAATAAGACTCGTCAGCTGGGCAGTAGCATCTTTCCAGACAAACCAATGACCAGTTGATCGGCTCCAGCGGTTCACTTTCAGAAATCTTCTCCAGAGAACAAAATGTTACAATAGACTGTGATCATATGTTGTCTGTGGTCTAAACTCTGCACGTCACAGTGCCACCAGCAAATTGCTTCTGTATTATACAACTTACCAAGCGACTACAATCCAAATCGCCAACCATTACCTTGCACATTCGATACTACTTATCCACTGGACATAAGCTCACCTTACGTGTGCCGAATCAGCAGTTTGGAGTCCACTTTCTTTTCCATCACCTTGGAATGTGCCTAATTGGCATGGATTGAAAAAAAATTAGAGGGCAGTAATAACACAGGGCTCCTGGAACGGAAAGTGTTGTCTGATGATTAGTAAGAGGTGATTGCCAAGACGAGATGAGGCGATATCAGTTCTCGTTGTCATTTTATCCATATGGCAGAAACCCTAGTCATGATGGTGAGAAAAAGTCGATGAAATGACAACCCACACAGAAATGGCTATTGCAAGTGTGCCCTTTTAATACCACGAACGCATGATTACGGATTAAGTTGCATTCGAAATTCAAGCCATAGATGGCTCTTACCCCGTCATAGGGATTGTTTCAGGTCAGCTTTTTTCACCAGCTGTGTCTGTCAGTACCTTCCGAACAGTAGTACACAAGACGATTCTTGGTACGAAGGAATTATTGGTCTACTTTAATAATGTCAATATTTTTTAATAACATGAATCAGCATGGAAAACGCTCGTGGCCTTTGTGAAAGGAAATCTCTCAGTAATCGCAAACATTTCTGAACTTGCTGAGCGAGAGTTCAAGCTTTTCTGCCTCATACATAATGCAAAAGAAACTCAAAAAGACACCGGTTTTTGGTTTGCTGGTGAGAAAAAAAGACACCAAAGGAACAGATGCATCTAATTTCTGTTGTGAAACTCATGAAATACTCCTCTCGGTCCATTTCTGAACTCACATCAAGACAAAATTTTTTTACCAGCTCGAAGGGAACTCCTAAACGACTTGATCAAGAACGTTTGTAATCAACCGTTGCTAACATCATTCGGACATCTGAGCTTACTGTTTTCAACAACGTTACGTCCCAAGTAGAGAGTGGGGCGGCTCTAGAACAAGCGTACTCTCCGTTCATTTGCACATCTCATCTCGGACTTGTGCGGACGGGATACTCAAAAACACAAAAAACAGCTTGGTCTAACACCTCTCGGAAAAATGCTGTTTCAATCCAGACAAGGGAAATGTTCAACATCGATGGAGTTTAAGTCCGTCCATAAGCAAGTCACATTCACGAATGGGTTCGAATTCTGGTGGGATCAAAGTTTCATATCCGGACCAGTCTTGCACAAGAAGCCCCTGTCTTTCCTGTCGATTGTCATTCATTTACACAATGAACTAGTCAGATTGGAATTCACAACTTTTCAAGATCTCCAGTTCCCATTCCAGCGAAACCTGTTGCTAAGTTCAAATCTGCCACGATCCTAAGTCGACCTTTAATGCTTGGTGCACAAGATTAAAATGTCCATTGCCACTTGTGATTTTCACTGGACGAACAACGGAATTTTACGTCATTTGCTTCTTCCGAGTCTAGGGGTGGGGTTGGGGCGTGGGGCAAGGGGAAGATTTGCAAAAGTCATCATTTTGACAGCCCGGAAGGAGTGGCAACTTGAACCGAAGCGAATATTCCCGCAGGAGAAAAGTTCAGCGTGCAACCGGATGCAGTGTTTTACATTATGCCTGGATTGTCATTCTCATCTCCATTAAGCCAAACGTTTCTAAGATGATTTTTGTTTGGAGGAAACGATACAGCCAGCTCAGGAGATGTGTTCGTGGTCGGAGTTGGACGTGGACTTCTACACAATGACCAAGAACTGCGTTGCCTGCTTGCATAAGATTTATCCCCGGAGAGCAGTTGGAATCTATGACCTGGAAGCTGCGGTCAGTGGCAATATGGGCCCATGCGGACATCTGCAGCCAATTCTACATTCGATGCTGAAGAAGTGTTTCGGTCTCAAAGCCATCCTAAAAACGAGTGTTACTTAAGCCGGAACCCTGATTCGGAATTCAAATGTTTGTCCTATTACATCAGATGTTCACGCCTTCAGGTGGCATACGTACTCAAAATGACACACCCGAGGACTTGATCCAAGTAGCGAAACCTCCATTTGCCCGACAATCCCAGTAAGTTACAAAATTTTTGACCTAGGATCGCAGTGAGAAGCACAAATGAGACCCGAAAAAGTCATTTGGATGAGATTCAGAATACTATGATGATTCTTGAAGTTTATCCATTCGAGTGATGTCACCTGCATTAGGCGGAGGCAAGAGGTGAATTTGGATCAACTAGTGAAAACCTCACGAGGCAAAACGACTCAGATAATTGATGCGAACTATGCGAATATGCCTCAAACAAACCTAAACCAGATCGATTTTAGATGGCCAAGTGTACCGGATGTAAATTGGGATGACGACGAATTTACTTGTCATACGATCACACCTAGTCCGTCGAAGACCAGTTCGGAGATCATTACTGCAAGCGAGTCAGACAGATGACGCGGAGTTCTTGAGGAGGGAAGACTCTGATTAGCTTACCTACCGGCAACTCATTTTACATCTGGAAGAACCAGACAAGCAGGAGGTGGACGACCGAGAATTAAAGAGACCTGAATACCACTAGAATGGTGAACTTACGATCCACCAGTCAGCTTATCCCTAAATAGTTTGATCATTGTAAGGTTTTGGTAAATTTCGGCAAATTTTAACTTGTCCTCCTCGTGCTACCGATGTTTGCACTATCTAATCTTCGACTGGCGCGCGTCAATAAGTCCGGCTGTCTGAGGCAAATAGAACAAGGGAAAGCATTATTGTCACCAGTTTCTCGTGCACAAAACTTTGACAGCGTACAACAGGACAGTGGTATTCTACCTGTAAAATAATCCTATCGCTGGTAGAGCAATTCCAATAGTATCAGTCGATTTCAGCGTAGATTCGTAGACGACGAATTCGCGCGAACAAAATCGCGGAGGACATATAGTCCCTGTTGAGATGCGTAACACAAGCTAGGTTCGATGAGAATTCTCCGGATCCGAATCGGGATTGTCTTTCTAGTGACACAACCGCCAATCAACCAAAAATATTTTTTTGCACCCAAACACGAAGCGGTTAAGGTAGAAATTATTCGTGTTATATAAGGCCGATGACACACAATGGCTTAGCAACTGCTTCAGGGAGTGGAATAAGTCGCTGGAAATTGTCATCGCATTTTTGATAAAGTGCATACGTTACAGTCTCATTAGAACAACGACTTATTGATCGGCCATTATGCAATAATTTCCCAACATCATACATTCGAAAAAGATCGTGACAATTTGTCTTGCATATGATAATAGTATTGAATTTCCGCCGATTAGTCCCATATTACCACGACAGAATTGTCGGGAAGTGGATTGGAGTCTTCACAGGTTTCGCGGGTGAACACAGACTGAGAATGTACATAAAAGGTAGATGACGAACCACTTGAAAGATCAATCCATTCGAAACAGCATGTCTCAAGCTAATTTCGCACGGGTAATCTTTCCCGATCAGCTAGGTGCCCTGAAGGGCATCTTTTTACAAACAGACAGGTCAGTGAGTTTCGTGCGCTTCATGTTTTGCACCTCTTGCTGCCTTCCTCGCGGAATTCACTATTATGTTTTTCACGGAGGTTAAATGCAAGATGTCAAATTTTTCAATCAATCCGTTACGTGTAGTTACTGTCTAATGGCCAATGTTGTTTTCAACAGTGAAATTGAAATTTCCATTCTTCTAATATCAAGTCGTAAACCTATCAATAATGATCAAACTGGAGCAGTGTGACGAGACTGACTATCGGAAACCATGACTCGGATAACGTTTTGAGAGAATCGTTAGACGTTTCCAAAAATACGCTTGCACACTTGCAACGAGAATTCTCGTCAGCTTTTCTAATAGGCTTGCTAATCGGAATAAGATCGACAAGTTACTAATCATGTTTTCAACGTTAGCTAGACACTATTTGGTCATCGTGAGCATTAGATAATATCAGGAAATAATGAGATTAGGCTATACTATTTAACAGGCCATCGTTTATAAGCAATCTTGAAGAAATGGGTCAGCTGTTTCGCAGATTACACAATCTTTTCAAACTAGAAGAATGTAAGCTATGGTACATCGAATTTTCGAAGTCTTAAATGAAAGTACTAGCGTAATATTTCTAAACTCATCTAGACCGTAAGGTAATTACATTCCACAAAGACGTCTAATTTTTACAAATGCTTTCACAAACTTAACACTCGTAAACAGGGTACAAGTGGTGACTGCGGACAGCTAGGCCAAACAGAGTTAACAATGATCGTATAAATGGACTCGTTAAATCACGTCCACAATAAATGCACACTAAGAATGATTAAAAAAGTCAAAAAATACAGGTAGGAAACATTCATTTTCTTCTAAAGATTACATACTAAAACCCCAGAGACGGGCTGTAAAATACTATGGGGCGGCATTCGCAAATTTATCTAATAGGCTCATTAAAATTTATGATTCATTATTAAAAGAATCAAAACTACTCCTGGTGAATGAATTTCAAGTTATTGTCTTGTTCAAAAATTGCTTCCCTTTTAGACTTGCTGATTTTCATCAAGTAACGCCAAAATAAATTACTCGGCTTACAAACAGTTTGCTACATTTGGGACCAAATTCAATAGATCTCTTGCTTTTAGAACCCATGTTAAAACTAGGTGGTTTGAATTTATCTATCGTTTGGAAAAATTCAGAGTTGTTCGGTTGCCAGAGCGTTATAATTCATCGCGAAGATATGGAGACCACACAAACACCTTCGATCATCCATCAAATAAGGCTAAAGTTTGACTACAATAGATTATCGTACCTGACATTCTCATCTGACCATGTGCAAATTAAGCTTTCACTTGTTTTCTTCTTCACAACCTTTACACGGTCATTGTATTTAATGCAAATATAATTGTTATTCAAAATCTCGGTCGGTCATGTTGAAGCTATGCCACGGAATACGAAGATCAATAAGAGATGGTTACAATATACTTGAATAAGATAAGCAATCGATTGTAGTTCTTTCTAAACCAGACAAATTATCTCGTGAATTTTTTCATTGGGTTAGCACACAGGTTACGAAGAGTAATGAGCCCACGACAGATCAAAAGTGGAAATCCTCGGAAGCCACACAGTACGAACAACAATTGCGTTTCGATCAGCCACGAGTTTCACGCTGCGACATTTCTACATTCCCATCGACGGATCTACTTGACAGATGATTTCTCTTTGTGAAGACCAAATGAACCACGGTTTCACGCAAGACCTACGAAGTTGCATTGCCCGGTCAAATTCAATTACAAGGAGGCCAGGAAAGGACAAAATTATTGACAATGGGTGCTGAATTTCCGTGAATCATTCAGAGCCGGTCAGCATAACAAGTAACCGTATTTCATTCGTCTCCGATATACTTCTCAGTTGATACACGATGGACATGCATTGCTCATATGAGACGTAGCAGCGATGGAACAGTAATCTGATGAGCTTTCATGGCTGAGCTCTGATGCTGTCGGATGAGTCATCTACTGGCCAGGATAAATCGATATTGTGGTACAAAGCTGGAAATGGCTAAGTGACGATAATCGGCAGGAGCTGTGAAACAGACTGTCCTCTTTTTACTTAGCCTCTAACCATGCATGTTCCGACGTGCAAATCTGACGATGTCAAAAGCCACGTCATCAAATAAACCAACCAATCAGAAGCCTTATAAAGAAGAAGAACGAGTAGGGAAACAGTCAACCGAACTGGACGCTCACTTATCCACGAATCAAATTATACCAGTTCATATTTACATATTCCATGTTATAATAAAACTGGCTCTAATGGCACGCATTATTGATCCTTTTCTCGGTACATTTCTACCGCTTCAACTATTCCGAATTCTCACGGAGAAGCTGTAAATCAAAGAAGCCGAGCATTCTGAATCTGATGACTGGTGCTATTCACAAGCAGGAATACAAGGGCTTTGTAACGCATGATTATCACATCACAACTCAGTTGGAATCTTCCACAATCAGCTAGCTCCGACCAAAAACTTACATTCGCCTTTAAATCGGGAAAAATCATTGTCATGAACCCGAAACATGTTACGAAGGTGCCCGAAAAGTACTATTTATAAGGCACTGCAAATTTTTTGAAAATCCGCCCTATCCACGAATTGATAACCTTGCTGATCATCTGCACGGCAAAATCTCATCCGGCCGTGAACTTGGGGAAAGAAAATCAACTGAGAAGACATGATAAGGGGTATTACTTCATAACAAATTACCGGTCAGTAAACGGCAGTTGTTCTTTAGTGGATCAGCGATGCGGTCACTTACACAGTCTGTATTCCGATTGGTCTATTCCGAGTCCACATCGACAGCAGCAGTAGGCATTCGTACCACATGGCTTTCAGAAGCACTCCTCAACACAGTTCTTTCACAATCTGCTTGGGTTTTTTATCGGTCATTTTGTTAGTGGAAGCATTTTTTGCCGTTCAGTTCTGATAGTCGAGCGACTTTGACTGGATTTGGAAATAACGGTCACATTAGGTAAGTATTCACACGAACCCCAGGGATCAAACAATTCGTGGGGTTTCATTATTGTGTGACGTTGAAAAGAGCAATTCAAAGTAACGTGCTTGAGTTCGGCGGAACGCATGGATTGTGGATTACGTCACATTTTCACACCTCCCCGGTAATAATGTCTGTTTTGCCCGGCCGTTTTACAATCGACTCCTGTGCGACTAAGACTCACGGTTTAACAGTGATCACAAACAAACTCATCTCATATCCAGTTTTACAGATGCAGATGACGAGCACTGGCCCAATGAGCAAACAATGCATTGTGACCAAGCCAACATTATTGAATTTAGCATGAATAAGTTTATTACGCAAATTTTGCGTTGTTGGATAAGCGAATTCAAAAGTGCGCAAATGGAATGACAAAGAAAATTTATCATAAAACTTCATTGTGAAAAATTTATTCAAACTCACGATACATACTATCAAACACGTCAAACTTTCATATGTGAATATGCGTGTGCGCGTGTGCGTGTGTGTGTGCTTTCAAAGTCATCTGTGCTAGCTCGTCCTAACCCTAATCGATCGGATCATTTTGGCAACCCGAGGCCCGAATAACATGCCATAACACAGCCCCGGTTTAGTGACATTCAGAATACACGACTTACGCGGTTCTGTTCGGAAAAATTGATGAGGCTCATTTTTATATTTTCGGAAAAAATGGTTCATGTGACTTGTCATTTTGCATACAAAAGTGATTCGATTAGAACGACAAAATGTTTCCTTCCGTTGCGGCGTTTAGGCGCGTACCCATGCACTCGCGTTGTTGCGTGCATACATGCACTCGTATTGATCATTACGCAAACCCGATGATGTATTGAACTTGACTTTATGAATCATGAAGCCATGTCGTTTGTGTGCGATGAGAATCAGAGCAGTGCCACCTGATTTCTCGGACCGTACAGAGCAAATGAGCCAGCGGCCGAGCAAGGAGGACAGAAGTTGTCTAGGATTCATTCGGTATAAATGGTAACTTTTTGATAACCTGGATTTGGTATAAAAGTGTTCACGCAACCAAAATAATGATTTCGCACTCCCGAATTATATCCAACCAATATGACTGTGAATCACATTGATGCATGGATTTCCTCAAAGCATGTCTGTGTGGAAACTCACAAGGTCAATGAATTCTACAGCTTTCCGTCCGGTTTTCATCTATTCCTCTAAGCACGAAATCCGGCTTTGAAACGATGCTCTTGGGATTCCAAACACGACTGAAATTGCCATCGTTTGTTGTCCCCGCAAACAGGACATCACGTGTTGGATAACCCCTACCGCAATCCGTATTTGCATCCGGATAAACCAGTCATCGATTCATGTTTCTGTTGAGCGATGTGATTCAGATTTGTGCTCGTGCGTATGTCCGACAGGCACGCAGACACACACAAAGGTATGTATCCAATCGTTTCGGAGTCATTAGATTTGGCTGACTAATCTGATGACAGCGGATCCGTGCTTACGAATCCTGGGACTTAGAGGTACGGCCAACATCCAACCATGAGCAACATCACTACCTAGAATATTTGTGAGCCGACTACTACCACAGCGTAATCTTCCAGTCGGAATGTTGGTGAAGACTGATCAGGTCACCGATAATAGTTGGTCACTGACACTAGTAGGTCGGCGAATAGGAGACAAACTTCAAGTATTTCTTGCTGGATAGATACGTGAGCACATGAATGCGGCCAGTTTCAGTAGATGGAACAGCAATGGGATCTACATACTAATGATTGGTTAATCGACCCAGTCAAGCAGTTGAATTCAAACTCAGTTAACGAATCGCTTCTGTTTGCATTCGATCGGAATAATTCTACACGTCAATATCGTTCAACGTTGAGTGGATGCACGCATCTGTGTATGCCGGTTGGCTAACTCATGCATAACACCAGTGACCTTGAGAATAACACCGAACAGCAAACAATCTCGTTTTCAGTGATTCATAAAAGTGCCATTATATCACCCTTGATCATTAGCCCAATTGTTGCTGGTTATATTTAATGTGGTGTTGTGATATTATTATGAATCCTTGAAAACTGTTTTCTTCGCTGCTTTCTGTTATTCCCAACGTGGTTTGTAGGACCAATTGCACAGTGCTGTCCGCGGTTCTCCGACCGAGAAGAAAGTCGGCTGTAACTTATTTCGTGAATTTGGCTTTATCAAAAAGCATCTGTGCTAAGTCTGCATTCAATGCACGCTATAAAATCTGATACATCTTTGCGCTAGCCAGTGAGAACGATGGCGGTAGACGATCGTGAAGTTCAAGCATACCTAGAATGCCATTGGTTTGGATTTGCTCCACCAGTCGGGATTTCGCCTACTTTGTAATATAAACGCATGATTTGTAGATGAACCCTTAACGCGAAACATGTTTTCCAGCTGTTGTGTGTTTCTCATTGTCCTCGATCGCCTAGCTTGGGTCGGACTAATGGTAATCAATGCCCGTTCTTTATTGCCAGTGACTAAATTTTGCGTTACTATCTCAAGTTCGAAGACTACAACGACTCTTTGAAAATACAACCGGCTCACTCTGTAGGTTTAAAAGATTGAGCGGGAATTCAAATTTTATTGGACTTTTCGATTTCCCCGGGCTACCTTTCTCAGAATAGGTTTGATGATGAAATCAGTCTACTGCTACGGTGTGCATAAATCGTACCTCAATCACTGTTAGGCAAACAATAAAGAAGCCCAAAGCATCACTAAAATTGGCCGACTGAAGAAGGCCAAGTAACGACATTTTACGGGTCAACCGACAAGTCAAGATTGGCACAGGAGAACAGTAATGTCAAAATTAGGCGGTGTAATGTCAAGACCCTGTGTATTCTGCGAATGCACCCTCTCGTCTTGGGAATCGGTCCACGTGCGTCCACCACCAAATTTGCGGACCGTGTTTAAAAGTCATCACTCGGGGCTGAGCAACTAGGCAAGCCCCATTGGCCGTTGCCTTTCTCCAGCACTCACACATTATTATGCCGAGAGCGAACACGCAAGGGGAAAAAGGAATGAACGAACTTAAAAAGAGCAGGAAAAGTGAACAACCAAGCGGTACGGGGTTGAAAAAAATCACGTTCTAAACTTATTTGATTGAAATCGTCAACCCCTCCCCCCACCCCACCCCCAAAAAAAGAAAATCACAGTTCAGCAAAACATTGCTATGATTTCAAAACGTTGGGGAGTTACGATTTTGTGAAAAATTTTTGACTTTTTATTTTGAACTATACCAATCATACTAGACCGCACAGATAAACATCCGACAGAGTAACGGCACAGGTGACCTAAATCTCTTGTTCTATAGTATTTGGGTTGACAACGAAACGGACGACTGACTCAATGGAGAACAAGGTCAACAGTAGCAAGGTACAACAGTCTCATTACTGCTAGACTAGTGTTCAATGAGTATACACGGGCGATTCTTGAGGTAGAGATATAAGAAAGATCCATACACCAGTCGTAAAACGATTAGATAAAAGTCATCCTATTTATTAGTAGTGAAGAAATAAATGCGTACGACATAAAATATGACGGTGAGCAGAGGGCTATTTGGTCAGACTGGTGAAGATTGCTAATTGGCTCATTCGATTATGGTTTGATCAAATTTACCCATCTGATTCGATGTCGATGTTACCGACTCCCCCCACCAGATAGTCGTTTCGCCAGTAACTCCATTTGTCCGAACGTTGACACAGATTCCGGTCCGGTACTGCTTGTATTTCAAATGCACCTTGACTGTGGCGTTGATTGCTGCAGACAAAATCAGACATTTTGTTAGCCGTGTATCAGCCAATACTCTCACAGCCCTACCCGGACAGTCTACTTCAATCTCTCTCTCTCTCTCACCCTTTTGTCTCCCATTCACGTGCAGCAACGAAACGTTCCTAAATCATGCAGTGTTGACTTTGGCCAAATCGTTAAATTAGTCATCGGAAATCATGTACCCCTCGGGGTTTGAGCCTTGTGGGTATGAAAAACAAGAAGCGGTGCATGAGCAGTCAAAGGGACTCGGCTAGGCCGTACTTCTTCCACGGTTTTCGACGATGCGTTCAGTGTTCATAAATAGTTGGGTATGGTGAATCACTCCATACAAATAAACGACAATCAATTTTGTGTTTTTCCGATCATCCAGGCTTTGATAAACCAGCCGACAGAGGCAGGCTTTGATCAGAATGACAACGGATTACAATCATCGATTCTCATCCTATGAAACGCACTTCGTATGCCAAAAACCAACAGGCGGTTAGAAACTGGTCATCGCGGAGTTGAGGCGGGGGACGAGAAGATGAATAACCCTAGTTTAAATAAACGTCAGTGTTTTTCATTTATCTTCCTATGCTTATCGACGTGAATGCATATCGTGTGCAGATATTCCAAAACCGATGAGGATACACACACGAACACACACCCATTCGCCAGAACGCACGGTCCGATGCTCATGTATATGCACAACTAAACGGAAGGATCAGCCTGTTTTAGAAACTTGCTTTTGTTCCCGACTGTTTCAACGCGAACCACCTCGTCACCGCGAAGTCAGCAGCATATTCCCGATTCACAAAATATGTTTTTCTTCTGATAGTTCCCTTGGGAGAGCATCATGACTTACTCCAGAGGAGAATAAGTAGAGTAGGAGGGAAGTGACAGTGGCAGCCCAAAGGTGTGTGATACGTGATCACGGATTGGACTATTAAGCTGATAAAAGACACGATAGGCCCATACGACATAGGTAATCAGCTGAGACCGGACAAAGCGACTCGGGCTTCCAATCAAGCCACTACTCAGCGGTTCCAATCAAAATCGTGAAACATACTGCAATCGCGTTTCCTGAGGTTATTCAACAGGATTCAAGAACTGGATAATCATATATCGTTGAGAATAAATTTTCAGTCGAAATGTTAGCTGGCGCCGAACAAAATTCGCCGAAACCCTCGGGTGTGCACCAGTAGCAAAACAACGAGAAAAAAACTAAACAAACGGGCTGCTGCGCTTTCCACTTCATTTTACAACCACATCAAGATCATTCTTGGACTCGAGAACCACCAGACTCGAGTTTCGGTCCCATTAGAGCTCATCGATCATGCAAATCCCCAATCGCTCCCAGGATTCGAATTTGGGCCTTCTACCGCAGAAGGCGCGTGTGTTACCATAGCACAATCAACTTCCGTATCGACTAACTAGAATCATCAATTCCGCGACCGTGAGAAACAACAGGGCCCGACAACTTCGGTTTTTGGAAATCACCACACGATTGGTTTACTGCTCTAGGAGGAGATGAATCTCACGAAGTCACATTAGCATGCCTGTAAAGCGTGACAGACTGTTTGTCCACGTAATGTGCCATCAACCTAGCATCATCAGCAAAAAGTGGTGATCAAGTGGAATTATCAAAATTATTGATCGAGCAATTGACAATATTGATTAGAATCCCAACGACAATGTTTACCCTTCGTGGAGAAAGGCAGTTGATGTGTTCCGAAGGTTGTTCCGTATAATTCACGAACTGGAGTCCCGAATTCCATGTGAACCACATAAGAAAACACAAGCTGGCGAACAATCTCATTTCAGTGATTCGTACCCATGTCATAATATCACAATATATTTGGAAATTTCCTTCCTTAGAACGGATTGGATTAGTCAGATAAAAATATGGGGAGGGAAGGGATTTGTGCTGTTACATCAGTGATGTGAGTGGGACGAAGAATAAACGAACGTCAGAAAGCGAGATCAGCTTGTACCGGTCACAGTCACACCATGGAAATTGGAAATGTTAGCTAGACGGTGAAGAGGCGAGCAACATTGCCCATGAAACCAGCGTTTGCCTCGGCGCTCGAAATCAACTCAACAAACAGAGGAATGCTGAGTGAAAATGTTTGATCGAATACTGTCACTGAACTTCTAATAGTCATATTTCTGCTCATCCGAATGACTAAATTACGTGAAACAAACTTCAATACTTTACTGATCTGATCCCAATTCATTTCAGCAACTCGTATTAATCATATTCCAAGGTCACACGCGTGTCGATCAAACCGCACATCCAGATAATCACGTTCCCAAATATGGGATTCACAAAGCGTCACAACAATGGTGATCAAAGTTGAGGAATAAAATTTCCAATTCGAAACTATCCTCTTCGTCGGGATGAATGCTGACGGAAATGAACAAAATTGTACCAAACGTATGCACGCGTGTCACGCGATTCGTGGCTTATTCACAAATGACTGAATGTGCTACAAGTAGATCGGTGTATGAGCAACGTAATACTCACTCGTGTATTCTCAAGTGATTTCTCACGGAATGCTCTTGTCCAGTTCACCAATCAGTGTTGATGATGAGAGGGCTTCACATCAAACGACATTTGCATTATCCGAACCGTAAAGAGAGAGAGAGACAGCGAGAGAGACAGCGAGAGAGAGAAGGAGAGATTGAAAGAGAGCGAGAGCTTAGATGATCTGTGTTCGACTGAATGTCGTTCATCCAGTCCATGTTCGATTCCCATCAGGTTTGAGGTGCTCGTAGAATATTTGCCAACTGACCAGATGAAACTGATGTTCATTGAGATTTTTACTCCGGCTTCAAACTTGAATATCGTTTTTGTCTGGTGGAGGTGCATGGATGCAAATTTTGTGTTGCTGAAATCATTCACTGAGGTCTGGTGTCTCCGTAATTGGAGATCGGGATGGCAAATGGAATCAGACATCTTGTTCTTCGCTCCTGTTTTATTATTTCTGCTGAGTTGTTTCAATTTGTAAACTGACATAGTTGGCACATGTTATAGCTCACGAACTCAGGACAAAAGTGCCGTCTGTTGAACTAGTGTGCAATGAAATTGTTAGACACTTTCGGAGCATAGTTATTTCTACACTCTGAAGCATTGCGTGAAATGTAATATGCCGGGAATATTCCCTTCCAGGATGATGCATTTGGTTGCACTTGCAAGATGGGAATGAATAGACCTGTTGAGTCGGAGCTCAGTAAGTGAGAAGTCGGATATGGCAAACTTATCAAATGGTACAACAATGTCTCACACTATGTGAAAATGAAGTCGGACACCGACAAGTTTGATTCCGGAATACTCGTGGATGAAATAGTGAAACAGACTAAATTGCAGTCGGGTAACCAACGGATGAAATTTGCAGTGTTGAAGACGAAGGGGTAAGAGATCTGTGGTTGAACCTGTCAGGTAAACTGTTTGATCAAATTCATCTGCTGCATTTTCATGGGTTTATTAACTGAAACTATGTCAGCTACGTCGGTTATTCTGATCCAATGGTTCTCTATTCACTGGCACTGATTGGTCGAACTTTCTAGGAGAAATCTGACCAACAAAGGTAATACGAATTTGTTTTCCCCCTTCGAAGAAGTCATTCGAAATGACTCTCATTGATCAGTGTCGAGTTTTGGTCGTTTCCGGTGCAATACATTCGTACTTTTGTCGCAACGCATGTTTTTGTTTTCTGGTTATGTTGCCGATGATTTTCGCTAGTTTCTTGTGGATCGTAATCCGTTTGTAAACTTACAACATTACACCGCTCACTACGGTCGCCGGACTAAGCGGGGATGTGTAATTTGTACTTTGTTTAATTCCAAGCTATTGAAAGAAATCCGTCACTACGTGCCACTTGAATTTCTATCCATAAAATATCCAGGTGACTAATGATTCTTGGTAAGTGCATAAGGAAAACTGGACAGCTATTTCTTATTGTTCTCAGTGAGTGTCTCTTTGATTGCCGGTGATGTTCTATCTGAGTGCTACGGCCTTTCTTCCTTTCTGATAGTAGTTTCAATCTGTGAAATCGCTTGGCCGAGGCACTTAATTGATCCCAGGATATTTGATGCTCTGGCCATTCACGCATCGACAAGGAATCAACCACTGACAGTTAAAGCGCGCACAACCCGTCAGTCAGAAAAATCTAAATAAAATCTCTCTTGCATCCAACGAGGGCTTTCATTGTTCCTCTTCTTCTTCTTCTTACTCCAAATCGATGAATCATGTTTAACTGGTGTTCTTGGAGTCTTAGAAACATCCACGACTAAAGTATTTCCATGAATTTGTTTGCCAGTCCAAACGTTCATCTGAGTAAATTTTTGCACTTTGCAATTCCTGTGCTGGCCAGCTTGGTGCACTTTGGGCAATTCGGTAGAAAAATATTTTTCTGCCTGAGGAATGCTGATGCACAATTACTCATGAATATAACAAATAAATGGCAATTGATCGAGGTGACTACCCTTGGAATCTAGTTCACAACGGACAACTCTGAGAATGGCTGGGAATACCCTGGATCGTTTCTTATTTAGATGCATGAACATACCCGTGGAACATGACGGCTGCTCATTCTGCCACTATTTGTGAACTTCTGCTTTAGCACCCTACATTTCTTTCTCTCTTCCAATTTTTAACTACTATTGTACTACTAATACTACTACTTACACCACTGCCACCGCTACTAGGGCCACTATTACTACTATTGCTACTGTACTAGTTCTATTACTGCTGTCACTAATGCTATCACTGCTACTACTAATACTACTGATAATAATAATAATAATAATAATAATAATAATGCCAGTACCACTACTATCATACTACTGCAACAACGGTCACAACAAAGACTACTACAAATGCTAACACTAATGCCACTATCGCCACCACTAACAATATCGTTACTACTAATACTACTGCTATTACTACTACCAGTAATTTAATGGCAACTACCACTATCACAATAACTATCACTAATGCCGCCACCTCTACCACTAATAACACAGTTATCGCGACTTCTAACGCTAATAACACTGTACCCACTGCTCACCCTAATACTACTGCTGCCAATACTTTAACTACTACCATTGCTTCTATTGTCAATACTACTAATCCTACCACTGCTACTGCTACTACCAATGCTACTACCATTACTACTGCTATTACCACGACTGCTACCACCAAAACATGCCATTACTGCTACTGACGCTTCTATTACTACTGCTGCTATCACTACCACTACTACAACCATCTATACTGCTACTATTAATAACAACACCATCACTACTACTATTGTTGCTACTACCACCGCTACAACAGCAAATCCTACTGCTGCCGCTTCTAACACCCCCTAGTATCAGTAATATTGCTGCTAGTGCTACTAATACCACTACTACTATTGCTAATTTATCACTGTTACCACTGCCACTACTACCACTACTACGGCCTCCGCTTCCACAACTAATACTATTATTACTACTGCTACTACAACTACTAGTACTAGTTCTACCATTACTACTATCACTAATACTACTACTATTGGTGTTGCTAATGCCTCTATTGCACCACAATACTAGTACAAGAGCTAGTAATATCACAAATACTACTGTCATTCCTACCACTAGTGGTACTGTCAATGCTACAACTACTACAACTACTCCCGACACTACTACTGCTATTGCCATTACTAATACCACTACTACTGCTGTTGCTACTGCTACTACTGCTACTGCTACTATTACTTCTGTTACCATTACTGCTGGTGCCTCCACTACTACTACTGCCACAACCCGACTACTACCTCTATTACCACCACCGTTTGTACACTAACTACTGGCACTGCTGCAACAACAACAACCTCTGCCATTAACATTGCTACAACTGCAACCAGTAATGCAACGACCGCTACCACTAATATAATTATTACTACTACTACAACTACTAGTGCTACTGCTGCCACCACTAATCTTACTACTACTACTACTACTACTACTACTACTACTACTACTACTACTACTACTACTTCCACTAGTGTTACGTATACTACAACTATTTGTACTACTAGCATTACTAATACTGCCACTGCCACTACTAGTATAGTTTTTCTACCTGGCTGCAGACTACAGAAAACCAAATTAAGATGTAAGTTGTATTAATAATATGTCAACAGTTCCTGTGTACTCCATGGTTGGTTATTTCACGACCCAAATTTTCTGACTTTCAGTACCTTTCTGGCCCACAGCAATTCGACATCTATCTTTGTCTCAGTATTTCCAGTGCCTATGAATTCACATAGTTTGCTGTAGACTTTGCACTTCGGTGTATTTCAACTATCTGTCGGATAAATTCCGTTTAATATTTGGGCGTTAACTTTAATGCAAATCCACGTTTGAAACCTCGTTTTGAGTGCTACGTAAGCCCAGTTCAGCGTTTGTCTTTTTCACACACAGTAACTCCATCCGTTTCGAACACCGCAATCAGTCATCATCCAATTCGTCTGTCGCTCGATGTGCCCTCATCATGGTGCTATATTGTTTTCTTGTAATTTTCCATGAAATATAGGTATGGAACATCAAAGCACGAAGCCGTGACTTAGTAATTATTGCTCTCGTTTCTCCTTTGACCATTGATGTTCTTTTGAATTCACTCATCAATCAGCGTACACAGACCTGTTTACCAATAGCCCACGAGTTTTTTTTATTGCATTCTGTTTATTCTGTATACATATATGAATAGATATCTCTGTCACACACAAACACACACAGTCTTCCCGGCTTGAGTATCATGCAATCAGGAAGCGATAAAAATAGTGTGGTTTTTTTCTAAAATGACAGATAGTTTTCCTTTTTTGCTCTCTCACATTTGTGTTACACTTCAGTGGACGTAAACGATACCATCAATAAGCGCATAATTATGAAAGAAATATATTTTTGAAAAAGAACCTTTGTACAAACATCCAGTACCTCGGTTGTTGGTACGTTTCACTCAATAGTTCGGTCTATTATTGCGTGAACCTATTCCAATCGAACGGAAAAATTTCAACGGTGTAGTTAACCGTGCTACTCTCCTTCTGAACTACTGTAATGAGGCTGTTACGGCCTGGGCAGATGACAGTTTGCCACTGGTCAAAGCGTAGAACGAGTAGTCGGTTGTTCTACCTAACAAAGGGCCTTGGATTCAGCAGTCTGATTCATAAGATATTATCTTAGGTGGCCCCAAGGAAAATCATGGTCAATCAAAAAGGAACAAGGGTTTCATACCACTAACTGAGGTGTCTCTCAATCGATGTGATCATCGCTTATCAGCATGTGAGAAATTTGCTCACAAAATTCTTTCCAATCCCACGCATCCTCTGCACAACGATCTTTCAAAATGCCGCTCTCATACGTCAGTGCGATCTACTTTTCATTCCCTACCATCTAAGATCGATGTCTCTAGGACATTCATTGTCCCAAATTTGGCTCGCACTTTGACAATCCGTGATCATGCTTCAGCCGATTTACTGAGCAACATATCGTAATGTGCTTGGATCATTCCTCGATGAGCTTTTATTTCATTTTTCCGAAATGATGAATGCAACATTTTCCTTATTTTTCTCCCTTGTTTTTTTTTGACTGAAGTGCTACAATTTTGTACGCAAAAGTTCACACAGTACAAAACAAGACAATTCAGTGAACTCGCTGATCCGGACAAGAAGCACCCAAGGTCGAACCTCTTCAGTCTGTCACCTAACATCTTGCTACCCATATGCTAGTTTTCTATGCCCGGAGCTCATACCCGTGTTCCACCGACTAAGCTTGATCTCCGATTCAAGTACGCAGTAGTTAGTGCACCAAGGTGGGTAAGATCATTTGAGGGATGGGGTGGGGTGGAGTTTGTTCAGTGTGAGCAAGCAGTAGCTATCCAATATGACGCCTTCTATAGCAATGTCACAAACTCTGATGGTAATTTCGCCTGTTAAGGAATTTTCGTTGCGTGTACCGATTCTCACGACTTATATGAGCCAAGCTGACCTCATTGGAGGATGCTGAATGGTTGGCCTTGTAGAGCCTGGTGATATCCGCAGATGACGATAGTGTAATCGGATATCGTTGGAGATCGGTTTCGACCTGTGAATTACATGCAAATGCAGACGCAGTCGCAGACGAACACGGGCACAAACGTTCGAATACAGGAAGTATGAAATGGACTACACGAACTTTGGATTCCTCCAGATCTCGGCAATGTATAGGTGATCCAAGCGTGAAAACACATCCAGAATGGAACTAGCGCATGCGCACAAGCTACGCGCCTGCAGCAGGTTCACTCTACTAGGTCAGCTGTTAAACCACGTTTACAGAGGCAAGCAGTGGTAGAAGTTGAACAGCGTAAATTCGTCGGCTGCGCTCGCGTGTAGGTTCGAACCGCACGGAGGTTGAATAATTTTTACATCTTGAGTGCCGGACAAGGAATTTCGCTGAATACTAGGCCCGACTATCTTAAGTGAACAGTGCCTTCAGGTGGATAGTCCGAACTTATCAAGTCGCTGGGTCAGTATTACTCCCGCAAAACTGTGCCGGTAATTATCAAGTCACGTGGTGCATGGCATTTTCGATCCATTCGGGGTGAAGGAGAAGACTAAGCCAGCCAGGTATCAGCACTCGATGTGATATCCATAGCGCAAACAAAAATCCTGATTCGATCACATGAGGTGATAAGTCCAACCGAAGTACATAGCTATCCAACTTCTGATCAATAACGAGATTGATTGTAAGATTCAAAAAAATTGTAACAAAATCCAGTTAAAAATTTTGGGAGATACCGAAGTTTGTAGTCCCACTTTGCACTGTCATGTAGTCGAAGGATCCACAAAACACGGCATTTCCCTACTACCAGTTGTAGATTTTTCGTTTTACCAGGTGAGAATCGCCACATCATTATGGGAGGGTAGACTACCAGAGGCCATGTTTGAGTCAATGCTAGGCAAAAATTGACGGCTTAGTAATTGCAAAATGCCATACCTGAAAACCAAATGTGTCCTTTCAGAAACCCTAAACTGGTCACAATTTACCGGGACTCATTGCGCTTCCCAGACTGACTGACCTCCGATCGAAAAGCGTGCAAAACACTCAGCCAGCCTATGGACGCTGTCACGTTCACTGTAAGTAGCTTAGACCAAAACCCTAGAAACCGTTTAATGAATTTGGGAACACTCAATTCGGAAGTCACCAATAAGTAGCCATTAGGAGTAGTAGCAGTACTGTGGGCCATCTGAAATCGGTACAGTCAGGTTGGCAAAATATACCGCAAATCTAACCCTTTTCGCCAGCGAACATCAAGGCCACGTGCACTAACAATCCAGTTAACCGTACACGCACACAAGTTCAAACACTTGAATTTCCCGATTCCCAATGGGCTACATAAACTTGGGATGGCGCCCCAAGAAACACGACCATAGAAACCATGTTTTTCATTCCCGGTCACACGATTTGTCATCAAAAGTCCAACACATGGGCTCATTCTGTAACATTTCATCCGAAAGAAAACGCAAAATTCCACACTGAGTTACCCATTGAAAACCACAGAAGTGCTTGCGGTACAGGAATTTCATCTGTCCAGTTGTAGAGCCTCTGTTTTATTTGAATTTGTCGCAATGAGAAAGACAGTGTGGTCGGGTACTTTATAGTCGGTCGACGTTTCGGCTACATTGAGAAACCTTCGTCAAGTCAAGTTTGCGATCGATCACAAAGCTGTCTGAGAAATTTTGCTCAAGGTAACCGAAACGTCGGCTCATTACAAACATCCTCGACCACACTACGCTCTCCATGTTTCAAAACCTTCAAATAACTTGGCACATCTTTGCCTTTCCCGATACATTTGATGATGATAAACGAATCTTTAATCCCTGTCTATTATGGTTACGAAATTTCCGTGATATCCATTCATCGTTGCCTAAAGTGCCAATATAATAAGTGTGGGTTTACACAGGCTCTGATTCTTAACCAGACAGAATGGAGAAGTGTATGGTGCACTTTCGCCGGTTTTCGTCGGGGACAGAGCACCAATACTACACGGATCAAACTATCACGGAACTTTAAACTTTTTTCTCATCTACCGAACGATCTAGCTCGTCAATTGAAAGGCACCTAACGATAAAATACTTTGTTCGCCATGCTGTGTGTTTTCTTAGAAGCTATCTTGTTGTATGCTGTCACAATTCCGACGACTTTGGGATGCTTCCACGTGCAATTCACGTGACGTGGAAAACCCCAAGCAGTTGCGAACCGTGCAAGCAAAATCGTGGTGACTCAAGAGAGAAAACAAAATTCGACCACTGTGGCTAGTCTGAAGTTAGTATAGAAGTAACCTCTCGGCGTGATTTCTAGTTGGCGAAGTTCTCTTCGTGGCCTTGATTGCACTGTTCCCGAGGCGAGAATATTACAAGAAATCCCTCTGTCTGGAAACTGTCTGATATTATAGACCACCTCGTGGATTTCATTTACGATGACAGTTTTTTTATAATGTACAAATTATCACTCTGTTAATCAACATTAAATCGCAAACGAATATTCAGAATTGTCCATAATAAAATGTTTACCGGGATCACCCTAAATGAAGCCGCATTCATCGTAGCCCCAAAACTGTCAGCTATCCCATGCATCCATCAATGCACTATAGACGTCCCTATTGAGATATGTACCATAGTTTCTGCGCTGCCAAACTGTAACTGTCCCTTGAATTCCTAATGAAATTTTCGTTGAAAAAAACCAAACAGGCTGTCGTGTAGCTGAACAGTAACACTATAAGTCCAAGAAATGATGGTTTTCCATTAAGATTTTGAATTAAGACGTCTGTAAAATGGTTGTATGAGCAGTCTGTACGCAAATCACGTGAAGCATTTCAGTATAGCTCCCCTGTCCTTTGTACCCACAATCAGCCAATCATAATTGCGGAGAATTACAAACATGTCGCTGACCCAAAGGCATTACTTCGTTGATGTTTGCTTACAACAAATGTATATACGAATGTTTCCTAGATAAATTGTAATGTGGTTTCCTTTTGTCGAAGCTTCCCTTCTATCTCTAGTTTCACATTCACTATCGGAACTATCCCAATGCGCTCGAGTAATTTGTGTTCGCATTTTGACACCACTGGTCGCGTACCGTGGGACTATTTCCAGTAATGTGTTACAATCGGCTTAGGTTAGCCGAGTGCACTTTTCTGCTAGAACACTCGTGCATACTGCTGTCAAGTTGACTGTGTCCGGTCCGCAGAATGTCCACTGGGATGTGGGGCGAAATTGAGACGAAAAAACATACGGGAACTCATGGGATGTATTTGACTACCGCAGTTAGTCAAACTGTTAAGCTATTTTCCTTATTTGCCTACTTACAGGTTCGTGACTGAGGATGCCCTGTACCCGAGCCTACGTGAGCAATCCTGAGTCCCCAAGACTGACAGAAACATTGTGTTATCACTGGCATCAATGATTTGTTTTTGGTGACCACTTGACAAATTGATTATTCATTGCTTTTTCAGGCCACATCGGAATGCAACCCGCCATCCGGCTACTTAACTGATTCTGTAATTAGCCTATGCAACAGCTAAATTGCTGCAAGTTGTTTGGCACACACAATTTGATTCGACACATAAAGGCAGTTGAGTTTTCTCTGGCTATGTTTCTATCCGTATGGTGACCAAATAGAATAATAGGAGCATCCTCACATTAAATGTTCCTAACCACCGAATTTGAGCCGTTACTAATCGGCCAATGGAGACCATTAACCTTTACTAAAACTGCTAGCATCCGTACATCTTGTACTTGAAGACAGTTAGACTACTATGCACCCTATCGCCTGAGTTGCAAACGACCGAGAAGTTTGAAAAATGACGAATGCAGTAAGAGTTATTCGCGGGTACTGTGACTGATACTCTTTAACCCTTGATCTATTGCCGAGCCATCAATTTCGTGCACTGGGTCCTAGTCATGCACGGACAGCCTATCGGACAAATGTTCGTTGGTGGCAAAGTTTGAACCTTGGATCTCTGCAATTTCTGCCACCTGTTTGCTACAAGTCACTTTCCTCTCCACTGAGTCGAGTGACGGATTTTCGACCCTGAAGAAACATTCTACCCTCCAGGCGTGAACGACTATGCTCAATGTGTCGTAAGTGAACTAAGGCAAAGATGCAGTTAAATGTTGCCCCAGTATTTTGTGCAGATTTTCTCCTATTTTATGGTATTTCTGTACTCTCTAAACAACCTACGTCAGCAAAAGTTTTATCTAAATTTCAAAGGGAACCCAGACAAACTGAAAAAATCTGTCACGAAGATTGACGAATTGGACGCATTAGAATGAAATTCACGAAGTTATTCATCATGTCATGTCACACTCAACTCATAATTAATAAACGCTCAGTGACCACACCGATCTGTAATGGATGGGTGAAACTCAACATGTGGTAAAGTTTGAAAAACTGTTCACAAATTGACCGGTAGCCTAATAGGAAAATCGTTCGACTCGCAATCGTTCGCCCTGGGTTAGCATCCAGTTTGGGAATAGTGGATAGACAGTTCCGATGACTCCAAGTAAGGATGAAATAATTGCGCAAGGCTTCTATGATTTCTTAATGGTCATTTGGACGTTAATATTGCATGGCGAATGGCAAGCCATGAACCATATAATCTACTACTAACATATACCAAGTAACGACACAATTGCATTATTAACAAAAATCTGTCTATAGATGACGTGCCACTGGAACCATGGCAACGGGGGAAAATAATGGTGCGGAAAGACAAAAAGAGAAAGGAAACACTGTGCACAGTTCACCCTCCGTATGCTAGGTCCTCTAGTTTACATATCCGTAAGTATCCATGGTTCATCTGTGAGCTAAATGCTACCAGGTTGTTCAAACAGAAGTGGAGGGTCTGTTTAGGGGACCCTGCTAACAGCCTCTGACCAAGTAGTCTAAAATACGAATGAGTAAGATGACGTGAAGGTCTCGTAACCTAATGAGGTCGGTAGCTGACTACCCAGTTTATAAAGCCATCGGATGGGAACGAACATCCCGGGTGGTCAGTGTATATCCTCCAATAACAGACTCCGTAGAGTAGACTACTCTATACTTCGTGCGCCTTCTGTGGTTGATTTGGAATCAGTTCAGCCATCTCCCGAAATCTGACTAGCAGCGATCACTTCATCCGACGGAGAGAGCACCGATCATTGGTATTTGTGAAAAAAGCTTTGACAGGCGTATACAACGTGCAAAAATCGTCATCAAAGACCACTTGGGACACACATTCATTTGGTACATTTCGAGAATTTTTCATGGTTAGTAGTTATCTGGGAGCTCGAAGGCATTCACCGGGAACCATAATGAAGGATTTGGAGTCACTGAAATTGCTGCATCCCTGAGATTAAGGATCCAATGGCCAACGTCACCGATTTTTCATTTTGCGAACTACATTCCCGGTGATATTTTCATATTCGGCATCACGTTGCGAAATTCTGGTACGAATTTTAACCTATCACAACAACAGCGACACACTACCACGTAAATCAGATGAGTATCACATGTAGGGGACTGTTTGAGGTGACAAACCAAACGAGAACCATTTATGCTGTATTTTCATTGATGGGACAAGCTAGTCTTGTCGATGAGCAAGCACTTTTACGCACGCGCTTTGTTCCCTAACACGTAACCGTTGTCCGAATTTGCGTACTTTCCGAAAGTCAAATTCCTGGCGAATAGTTTAACCGAAGGTGCGCAAATGCCATCATGATCTGAATGACTGGTGAACTGATTGTCTCATTGGAGGATTGAACTACTGGTTGATTACTCATGTGATTAGTCAATTTATTTTTTGTCCGACTGATTTATTTGTGTGCATATCATTCACATTGTCATATTTCGTCTAAGCATTCTTATAGGATTTGCCGAATTCATTCATGTACATCAGACTGCTGGCAGATGACACTCATGAATAACTGGGTCTGATCATCATGGTAGTGAATTAATTGGCAAATGCCGTATTCGATAGATAGTATGTGAAAGAAACCGGAACAAGAACAGAGCAAATCAGCTGATAGACAGACAGATGGGCTCAGTCACGTATTATCAGGTCAAGTGATTACTTGGTGTGTGTGTGTGTGTACCCCATGCCACAAAATGTTAAGAGATCTGACAAATCTATTCAAGTCACATGTCTACCACAACATGTGATTGTAAACATGAAAAAGGGAAGAGTAAATAAATGAAATAAACAACGTGCAATGCTGTTGCTATTAATATTAATATTTGTCAATGTGATCCCAATTGAGACTTATTTATGATTGCATAAGTACATGACATGATGCTTCATCACCTCTCTGCTATCTCATGTTCTGGTTGACACGACCACGATGTCGAACTACCGTCGTGTAAACCTCGGTGCATAAAACGATTTGCTCCTCTTTTTTGGATTAGTCTAAATGCGAGTGTGGCTTCCCATTGTCAACGTTTGAATACAGATGCAATCAAACTACTACATTAGCGTTATTCGTATTGAAAGGGTTGTTCAGTGTTTCACAACCAAAAATACTAGGTCTATAGATGCAACACAATTTTCTATAAACCAACAACCCTATTTGACGTCGGATTTTTGAGGCGATCAGTGCTAAGAAGTGTGATATCACTGCCCCGTGGACATGTTCAGGCTTATTGTTCTATTGGTATATCCGTGATGATATAATCGTCCGCTCATTTGTGAAGGATCCATCTATCCTGTGTGGCCAGTGAATAGGAATAGCATCTGATTTGGATGCCGGATTCGGTAACGACTTTTAATACTGCGGAATAATTTACAGTGAAGCAAATATTACTACTATAATTATCAATATTACTATTACTTTTCATGGTATTAGTAATTACAGTAAGATTAACTACCTGAATGTGAATTTAAACGACGTAAAAGGTGAACAATAATAACTATATTGTGGACGCTGCAAAGTCCTTCTAAATATCAATGTTTGTATAGCATTCTAATTGGCCGTTCGGGGGAATTACACGATCCCAACGTTTCGTTGTTTGTTGTGTAGTTCGTACTGATTCGCATTTGACGTTAGGGATTTTCAGATCAGTCGTAAAATATTTCTGGCTAAGTTCATCGGCTGTGCATACCACAGTTCAATCAGGTAACTAAGACCAGGAAGAATATGCAAGGTGGTTTGTTCCGCACACGCGTCAGGGTCTGCACGTACAATTCACGTGCGTTTGCACGAAACTCAAAATATCACTGAGTCCAACATTTAACTGCATAACCGTAATATCACTTATCCTCTTGCTGTCGGACGGGGGGGGGTCTTTGTACCTATAAAGTTGGAAGTTTTATCTAAATGACTACTCTATGCAGTCGACCGGTGATTTTCATACACTTTTGCCAATACCATTGTCTCAGTGCGTTAACCTATTGCCCTATTTGTTACCTACGGTGAAGAATAGCATTTGCCGTTCGTCGGAAAGATAGGCAATCTATGTGTGCAGAAAAACAGACACAAACTTTTAAAGCAACAATCTATTTGTTAGCACGCGTAGTACAATACTCCGAACATGTAAACCCACGTGAATTCAGCAATATCGTTATTTTTAACAGTTCCGGCTCTCAGGTTTCCAAGCCCTACTTCACAGTTGCTAAGACAATGCTGCTATCGTAATCTAACAATACTACAAAAACAAGAATCCGCACATACGCTCTCGGTAACGACTTCGGATCACCCCCCTGTCACCCACGCACCCACCCACGACGTTTGATGGTTAGTCGAATGTCACACCGAAATCATAGATACTTTATTACGGTAAAACACAAAACACTCTTCCATTCGAGAAAATGTTCTATCTGATATATGAGCATCAAGTGTGATATCGTCACCCAAGTAACTAGACTATTCTACCTCATCCAACTATTCTTTTGCAAGAACAAATGTTCGACTTCAGGCCAATGCAATCCTACTGTTGTTTCTATCATTTTTGAGAGGCAAAGTCCATCCCAAACATAACAACTACGCTCTTGTGATTTTCAGTAGAATCTTGCAGATAAAACACGCTTCCAATGGGGAACTCAGTTGAGAAACTATTGGCTCAGTTTTGGCCACATGCGTACGGGGATTGGCGAAAGAGCGATGGATTTTGGACCGAATGTTTCGGCAGTATTTGGAAAACTCGATGTATCGTGTGCTGTTTATAGTTTAAATGGGCCATAATGAGGGTTATGAGAACATTAGAAAATTCTGACTCGGATTCAGAATTTGAAGTAGACGTCTGTTGAAGTTCTAGCCATTAGCACCCTACTACACGTGTCAAGTGCGATGGTGCAGATTCCCGAGATTTGGACAGCCCAAAATTCACTGATGAACAAGTACCGTGGGGTCACAAGACTTGTTGATCTATTTATCATCACGTACAGTGTGAAAGATAACTCAGCTCTCTCCCCCAAGACCATTCAAAGTATACATTTGTACAGTCACATGGATACATAATAGGACATCCTTTTGCATGTGAACACTTTCAGTTATTAGATTGTAAACTTCCCTTGAGTAAGGTTGCTCATAGTAACCGAAACGCTAACGAAATACAATATCTTCCTCCAGGGTTGTGTTAATAACATTCACAACAGAAGCGAATTCTCCTGTCACATCCGTCTAGGTGACGCAGCATCAGAGAGCTGCACGGTCGACTGAGCCCAATATTGCTCTCACATCAACGAGGGCAAATATTGCTGGTCGACAGAAGTTGTGGTAATGTCGGAACATCTAATGAAAGATCCGTTTAAATGTAAACCATTCTGATAACCCCATTAGCAATTCTGCTTCAAACAAAACCCAAGCATATCCGACCCATACATGATTTCTGCTTGAAGGATGTTCCGTCCAACTTGTACTAATGTCCTCCGGTTTATCCTTACTAACTCACAGTCTTTTCTCATTGAACATCATTCTGAGCGAATTTCTAGATCCTATGGAGCAAACCAGCAGGTAACCAACACGGGTAGCTACGGAATATGATCATAATTCTTAGTGACCTATTCACAATGGATGTTGGCCGCGACCGCCCGCTCTAATCCCGATCGACTGAACACGTTCTATCAGCGACGGACTATTTCGACCGTCAGCAAACCATCATTACAATTTGGCAACGTAAACTTCAACATGTAATTCATTTACCTGACATTTTCAGCCCAAATTTTCACGTCTCAGAAAGGAAGGAAACTAGACTTGGTTTTCCGATTAGTATGACCGCCCTTCGTCCAATTTGGCGGCAACTATTCTGGATGCATTTGGTAGCCTTTTCTTCCGTACTGATTTCAACTCGCCAATGTACAGGAAAAGTGAAAACCCGAAACAATATTGGATAATTATAATCAATAAAACTGGCGTTAGTTATCTCTTTTGCATTTATTTTTAATCTGATAAAAACAACATCATTTTAGAGTACGAGGTCAAAGCCGATTCAGGGCTTCCAAATGGGACAATTGGATTTCGCGATGATCGTACGTTGATACACCATGGGATGAATTCTAGGCCGTCACCAGCCAAAGGAAACCAAGTATACGGTAAAATGTGCTCGTAGAACTCTGCCATAAGTGCTGCTTTTAACAGAATTCAAAGCATATCTGATATAACCCGGCACATACTATTCATGAGGAGTCGAACTATCCCTAAGGTAGCAAATGAAGTTTCGGATGTATGCCATATTGGAAGTGAAGTGTATAATTATTATCTACCTCTCGATGAATGAAATTAGTACAATCGTTGTGAAAATATGCAGATGCAATATTGAGATAGTTCTCGCCCAATTTAAGTCATTTGTCAGATCTCCGGAAGTCGACGGAAGTTGAGCATGAGGTCTGGAGTTCCAGCGCCGGGGGACCAGAAGGAAAATTGAAGGCAAACGAAACCGATAAGTACGATAAAATCGTAGTGTTCCACTAACGACGGAAACAAAAATCTTGTTCGGAAGATGCATTAGAGCCTAGCACAAACATCATATTGAGTGGTGTGATACATCAGTGAAAACATAACAAATGGATTTGATCAAACAGTTTACCTCACATGTTCAACCACAGATCTCTTACCCCTTCGTCTTCAACACTGCAAATTTCATCCGTTGGTTACCCGACTGCAATTTAGTCTGTTTCACTATTTCATCCACGAGTATTCCGGAATCAAACTTGTCGGTGTCCGACTTCATTTTCACATAGTGTGAGACATTGTTGTACCATTTGATAAGTTTGCCATATCCGACTTCTCACTTACTGAGCTCCGACTCAACAGGTCTATTCATTCCCATCTTGCAAGTGCAACCAAATGCATCATCCTGGAAGGGAATATTCCCGGCATATTGCATTTCACGCAATGCTTCAGAGTGTAGAAATAACTATGCTCCGAAAGTGTCTAACAATTTCATTGCACACTAGTTCAACAGACGGCACTTTTGTCCTGAGTTCGTGAGCTATAACATGTGCCAACTATATCAGTTTGCAAATTGAAACAACTCAGCAGAAATAATAAAACAGGAGCGAAGAACAAGATGTCTGATTCCATTTGCCATCCCGATCTCCAATTACGGAGACACCAGACCTCAGTGAATGATTTCAGTAAACACAAAATTTGCATCCATGCATCTCCACCAGACGAAAACGATATTCAATTTTGAAGCCGGAGTAAAAATCTCAATGAACATCAGTTTCATCTGGTCAGTTGGCAAATATTCTACGAGCACCTCAAACTTGATGGGAATCGAACATGGACTGGATGAACGACATTCAGTCGAACACAGATCATCTAAGCTCTCGCTCTCTTTCAATCTCTCCTTCTCTCTCTCGCTGTCTCTCTCTCTCTCTTTACGGTTCGGATAATGCAAATGTCATTTGATGTGAAGCCCTCTCATCATCAACACTGATTGGTGAACTGGACAAGAGCATTCCGTGAGAAATCATTTGAGAATACACGAGTGAGTATTACGTTGCTCATACACCGATCTACTTGTAGCACATTCAGTCATTTGTGAATAAGCCACGAATCGCGTGACACGCGTACATACGTTTGGTAAAATTTTGTTCATTTCCGTCAGCATTCATCCCGACGAAGAGGATAGTTTCGAATTGGAAATTTTATTCCTCAACTTTGATCACCATTGTTGTGACGCTTTGTGAATCCCATATTTGGGAACGTGATTATCTGGATGTGCGGTTTGATCGACACGCGTGTGACCTTGGAATATGATTAATACGAGTCACTGAAATGAACTGGGATCACATCAGGAAAGTATTGAAGTTTGTTTCACGTAATTTAGTCATTCGGATGAGCAGAAATATGACTATTAGAAGTTCAGTGATAGTATTCGATCAAACATTTTCACTCAGCATTTCTCTGTTTGTTGAGTTGATTTCGAGCGCCGAGGCAAACGCTGGTTTCATGGGCAATGTTGCTCGCCTCTTCACCGTCTAGCTAACATTTCCAATTTCCCTTTCCTCTTTGGGTGCATAGGTGGTCCCCTTTGCTTAGTTCCACTTTCGTGCACTACACACCGTTGTACAACAAACCAGCCACAAATGCCGGTTTGGGTGTCCCGGGGTGATTAAACGAGGTTAAGTTTTGGGTCGATCGACCAAGGACGAGCCCGCTTTTCGAGCATAGCTACGCAATCATTTACTGGGAGATTATCCACAGCTTAAAAAACGATTTGGTATGGCATAAATATATAATGGAGGCATAAAAGTTGCGAAAATAATCTCTAAACCGTCTAGACTGGGAAAATTTCAACGTCATCGACCAATAATGAAATGTTTGTGACGAAAATCTGAAACTGGCCGAACAAAATAACTTATGAAAGCTAACGGGTTAAGGTGAGACCAGCAATAATTTTTCAACTGTAAAGCAATGTAAAGAGGAACTACCTCGGGGTTGTTAGGCCCATTGTAGCGAAAGACACACCAATAGTCGGCGAACTGAGCGGCGATTTTATAGTTAGTTAAATCCGCCGATCACTGATGGTGGATATGAACTCCTTGTTGCCTGGCTCATTATCACACCAAGCTTAATGGTTCATTATGGGGTTTGAGGCCATTCTAAGATTCGAGTTCACAAATGCTGTCTCTCACCCCATTGTGAATATGTTGGGCCCTAGTGGGTATGACATATGCGCCTTCCACCAAATAAAGAAAGTCTCGAAGAATACCGACCAAAGTGTGGATGGTGATGCGCAGCAATGGAACTTCGCATTCACATTTTACCAGACTGAATCAGCCGGATACAAAAAATTCATCTGTGTAAGTCTTGCAGCACTTGTGCAACGGTCCGAGTAGACGATCAAACGTATGTGAGTCTCGTGATCGGAGATATTTCTGAATGAACTACTGACTTTTTGGTACCACATGTCCTACATGCGACAGCATTGATCACATTCAGTCTTTTGTGATGAACAAATGAACGTGTTTAGTCGATCGTTGTCCCAACTGTTCCCAAATGTTTTCTGAATTTAAGTCCATGAAACCGCCAAGCATAATTACTCATGCTTACGATCGTATTTCTCGTCTATTTCTTGCAAAGTATCCTTTGATAACGGACACTGATAATGTAGACTCATTCCTTCCCAGTATGGTATTTAAACGTTTATTTCTCCCGTCAACCCTTCAATTGCGATTTCGGTTGTCATTTACTCGAATACTTTCATGTGCTGATTCCATTTAGATGACTCAAATAAATCCGATTTCAGGGTGAATTTCATAAACTGCAGTCTGACGAATTTTCTTTCTCATCCGGTTCAGACGCGTTTTACCTTTGACATTTATTTATTTACTGTTCGATATCAAAACGATGTCAGTGCTTCTGAAGGTGTCCGGTTCGTGAAGCACTTCATGCCATCCCTGAGATTTTGAGGACTATCAGAGGAGTTGCAGGATCCGGTTACTTCAGCAGGGTTTGTTCCATTTAAGTTCATTATTTTCGGTCACGTTTATGGACTCCCCAGAAAACGGTCAATTGATTCTAGTATATAAGATCATTGTCGCGTCACCGCTAATAGAGATTTGAAGCAATCAGCACACGTATATCTAGTGTTAACAAACATTTTGAATCAGTTCTATAGCTCTAGGCTTTTCTCGAACATATACTTGAAAGGTATGTTCAAACAAATAGCACTTGATGAACAGTTTAATACACCTAAACGACCAGTAGGCTTTTCGATTTGTTCAAATAAATTTCATCTTACTGTTTCAATTTATCACCCGTCTTGTTAAGAAATATCAATGCCTCTCCGATTTCCTGTTTGCAGTATACTATTGTATGCTAGGAGAATAATGTGACCTACTCATCCACCGAAGCACTTGACGATCTACGTGACCTTTTACTTGTGCAAATGTCCTGTGCACCAAATTTGGCGACTAGTTCTCGCAAATGTACTCAGTTCACCTGCTTAGGCTATTTGGTTGACGAATTTGGTTTCGAGCTGGTTATAATCATTTTATTTTTGAGTTGTCTCGCTCACGTTCATCCACATCTCTTACCGAACTTCATACTCTCTTATGGTCAGTTCCTTACCAATTCCGGTTGATTCCTGATTTGCCTACCAAATATGATTCATTTTATGATGTCCCGTAACAAATTTTGCATTGGTCTACTGTGAACGGATATACACTTGGAATTTTGTTGAACTTCCTAAGCACAAATGCTTTTGTAACGCATTTTCCCCTTAAATCCCCACCGAAGGTCTTTGCGGAAAGACGTTGAAACTGCACTGGAGCAGAATGGGTTTCGAAAATAGTATAATAAGACTTTGGTTGGATCATCAAAAGCGTTGGCCGAGACTGAGTCTGTCTAGGAATTGGATGGTGATTCGCAGAAAGTTTTTCGTCGGTCGGGCAAGGCTAAGTCCCAAAGCACTTTTCTTGTTGTCAGCAGTATATTTCGCATACGGATGGATAAATACAATTCCCCGAAAGCACACGGTACGTTTCACGGCTAATGGAACTAGCCAGGTATGCATTCCCGAGGATGTCTGGACAGAAAATTGTAGGTTAAGCCTACCTATTGGGCGAAAATAACCTCGAACCCGGTCGTGTGCTTTCGGGAAATTTCGTCCTTCCATCGGTACGGGGAACGCGCTACTGGCAACAAAATCCTGTTGCTTTGCTTCTCCTGACTGCCTAATCCAAAAGAACATGCGATAGAGGATTTGGCCTTATACCAGGAAGTCGTTTGACTGCAATAATTACTTGGTACGTGTGTATGTCACACTTGTGACCTATCATGAACTCTAAAGTTCATATACAGTCTTCTAATAGGCAAACCCTTTGCCGCTCTCGTCGTACGGTTGAATAATGTTCTCTATAAATATTTCTACCAGTTCCATCCAAAAAGCAGACTAGTTGCAGAGCTACACGAAATGTGGAGACGTTTCTCCCGACTGTTTATTAATACAACAACTTTCAGTGAATCGATCGACCAGAATTCGATCCCCAGAGTTTTATGAAATTCATGAACAGGTATCTGTGTGTTACGATCAAATACTTCTATCTTGACGATTAGATCAACGATTGTCTGTATCCAATGCACTCGCAGTCGTCTAAATTAGGGGCACCGGCTTTGTCGTGTGAAGCTTGGAGACAAGTTCGTGCTGACTATTGTGGATCACAGTTTAACACGCATCACGCTCCGATTATCGTCCGTTCCCATTCAAGATGCCCCTAAGTATATTTCACTAAATGTGCAAACTCCAATTAGAAAAAAAATGTAGCTGAGAAAGAGTACTGTATGTACCCTAGGCATTGACAGCAGGGAAAATCCATTTCAAAACTCTCAGAGTAACTGTTTGGCTCAAATTCATCATTTGGTCCCGTGCAATAATTCCTCCAAGACATCTTCGGTTAGAGGGGGTTGCGGAAATATTTTTACAAATATTAAAACGTGTCATTAGGTTTGTCAACAAGGGAACATTTTTTGGAGTCCGAATGCAGTGAGGACAACACGCTCATAGATTGCCGCAATCCCGTTCGCACGGTAACTTACACCAGTCCAATTGACCACCGCGAACTTATCTACCGCACTTTGGATCCTTGAATTTCATATACCATACCATTTGGGCCATCCAACTGAACTGTACTAGATTCACTTGTAATCTTTAAAATGTTCTTTACTATTCTGAATCTCCAAACATTTACAAAATACATCGAATAGTCACTAGGTGTTAGTATTTACAAATTCATCTCGGCGCACATGTTTTTAAACAGTATTATGACTCCTTTGAGGTGGATGGCCAAAGGTTCCAAAGTACATACATTTGAACACGAAAGACGGAAACCTGGTGGACAGTAAAAAAAAATCATCAAACTGGTAGGATCGATGTCATGATTTGGCTCCGGATATGTTCTCGAATGCTTAACTAGATCACTTGCTAGATAGAAACCTTACTTTTATCAAATATTCTGTCAATTACAGTTCATCCAAAATAAACCAAAACGTTTTTCCTAATGGGAGAATTTCCCATTTCTTACGTTTTAGTGATAATTAATGACAGATTACAAAATTGATAACTAGGAGAAATCGCGTTTTGTAAAGAAAGCAATCTGACTCCAAAGTTGTCCGAGTTTTGCAACGTTAATTGGTTAAGTTATTTTTTCCATCTGTTAATTTGCTAGCTAGTAAGTCCAAAATACACACCTTCCGATAGTGGAGGTGTTTGACTGAATTGCCAAGCTTTGCAAAATTTCACATTTTTAACTCAAATGATATTTAACCTAAACAAGACAGAACTACACATGGAAAGGTTTAAATGATAGATTGTGAAAACGGAATATCCATCGCGTTGATAAACATAGACAGTTCAATTTACGTTATCTACAAAAATTCAAGACAACAAAAATCCTTTCTCTAACTTCGCGAGAGAAGATGCTTTTGGCCCGAAAAGAAACGGAAAAATTCCAATGCCTCACTTGTCAGTTAACTTGGGTTGTACACTATACGCACAACAAATCAAAACAAGCATAATTCTTGTCTATTGATTAATAGTTTTTTCGGTGGTAATTTAACGAGGGATTGATTTTCTCAATAGATGGTAAAAGACGTACAGAAACAAAATTTCTGGGAAATAATTCTTAAAATTGTTTTACCGCTATTTGACATTCGTCCAGATTTTTCAACAGAACAGCGGTTGAATAAAGCACCCCCTTGCTAGTGGTTCATTCGGTTCACCGTGAATTATTCTATTTTATTTTCTCACTACAAATCTGTTCATGGAGCATGCACGATGGAGCTCTTACCGAAGGACGGAAACGATGAGCTAGAAAGAGGAAAGAGAAAGAAACAACATGCAGACTTCACCACACATGGCAGTTGATCCATTTTCCAAATCGAAGTCAACGATTATCTATCGGCACCCATGATTCTTCTGTGGATTGGAAACTAACAGTTGCCTGAACAAAATTGGAGGGTCGACTGGGAGGACAAGAACTTCCAACCAGTCACCAAACTGTTTAACCCATAGAGTAGCTGGACGGTCTGAGGGCAATGTAACCCACCGGTTGCCAATGTGTGATTACTCAGTTCATAAAAAACATCCCGGAGTGGCCACTACAAATCCTCCACTAACAGACTCCAGAGAGTAGACTACTCTATAATTCGTACGCCGTCCGTGGTTGATTTGGCATCAGTTTAGCCATCTTCGAAAATTGGCTAGCACCGATCACTTCATCCGAAAGACAGAGCCCCGGGCATCCGTGTTCTTCCTCGCGATTTGGTGAAACCACCGCAATGAAAAAGCAAAAGACGGGATTTCCTCTTCAAGATATATCGGATACCCGCTTCCTTTGGTACATTTCGAGAGTTGTTCGTGGCGAATAGCCAATTCGGAGACTGAGATATCCCGCTCCGGCAAAGCTGAGGCACCACGAAATGCTGTCAAATGAAAATGGTGATCAACGGCCATCTTCTTAAAACTCACTTGCCGTTTTTAGTTCGAGTCATCGATGGTCCATTGCTTTCGTTGGTAATCAGGAGTCAGCCATTTTCACTAGCTCAAGCAAATCACCGAGGTCGAGTGGTCAAAATCCTTTTTTTATTGGGATCTATAGTTCGTGTGTCCGCATCCACTCTGATGTGATCACCACATCAGTTTTCCGGTTAGCGTTGTCAGCAGGTCGTCAGCCAGACGAGGTTTAGGTCGATTTGCTGTGAAAACCAGGCCGTTCACATCGATTAGTTGATGATCCCTTACATAATTCTTTCGGTTTGGGTCCTCTTAGTCTTACAGTTCATTCATTATACTATATTACAAGAATGTTGATAGCCACTAAGACAACGCGCTCTCATTGTGCCTGTGACTGCCGAATGTCTCAATGGATGCGAAAATTTATGTGCTCATAGCTCAGACTGTTGGTTTTCATGGCTTCTAATCGCTAAAATGAAAGCCAAGCTGAGCGATCAGAACCCCATGAAAATGGCAGAATGTGTTCATGAGTTGCCTCGTCCAGATTCCGCCCGTTCAGGAATTTCAATCGCAATTTGCCAATCGCGGTCCATAATAGCAACGTCATTTAGTCATCCCCGCGCTAAATCGGAGTCTTCCCTTCTACCTTTTACTTCTTTTTTATCAATGAAGTAACAATGTACATCATTTTTCAGAAAGGGGGACGCGGCAAACAGAGGGCTGCCAAGTGGGGAGGTTGACCGGTGGCTGGAAGATTCGAACCCGCGACCTTCACGTCTAAATGTCGCGACTTCATCCATTTGGCCACCACCGGTCACAAAGCCTCGGAATTGAGAGGTAACATGCCTGTCTTTCATAAAACATTGCAAGAACACACCTGTTCACGGAGTGCAAACGATATAGTGGTACTGGGTGCACCTGACAGGACGCACGCACAAATGTGTCCAGGTAAGGTGGACCGTGTTCCAGACCTGTGTTAACGCGATCTTAATAGGCTATCCAAATAACATTTCCCTAGGGTTTTGACATAATTCCGAATAATTAGGACGTAAATGTGAAATAATTTAGGAAATGGTATAGTAACAGATGATATGAATCAGTTTAGATTTAGTACGGCCAAAGCATCTCCTCATACTAATAGGGAATTCGTCATCCTGATGATGAAATCGTGTCAATTTTCTCGGAGTAAGCTTTGAGCTACTTTGCACCAAAATTTAATGAACAGTTCAATTTCAGTAAAGTTATTCTGTCTAAAATCACATGCATCCGTTCGAAAGAGTGTCTTACTCTAACGTCTGTTTTAGTCAACAATAAGATATCGTGCATCCTGATATCATCCGAAGTACAGCAGACGCATTGGTTCTGGGATTTATTGAGAATTTTCTTCATGAACACTGAATCCCGTTCTTGTTTCACAATTAAGTTGATGGATCCCTTATAAAGATGATCCAGCAAGGTACTGGACCATAGATTAACATTAAGTATCAATAATACATTTCTACCAAGCTATATTAACTGCTTCTGTGTGAATCCTTTTTTGTCCTCTATCCCATGGGCTGCATATTCGTCAATCTGATGGTTAGCAGATGAAGGTAAAGACGAGATATTTGGTAGAATTTCAAACATGTTTGCTCGTCTAGGAACGGAAAAGCACACGAAATATCGTTCTAGAGATTTCCCATTGCCCGTTAGGGAGCCAATATTTAAGCCGGAGTACCATTTTACTGATTCAGACAAATACGAAACCAAAATTGGAACAGCGGAAACAATCGAAAGTAACGACTATCGGGGAAAATCGTTTTCTTAGGTTCAGATACTCTTCACGTTTACCTGAACTGACAAAGTCTTGTCAACTGATCCCAGTTGTGATTCTTAGTTGGGTCCGTGCACACCGAGGAGGATATCAATAAGATTTTGGCCGCGAGTACACAAACGGATGGGGGGATTAAATAGGAGAGCGCTGGATCTGCAGTGCCGCGAAAAAATACGGAGTTTTTGTGTGCTTCTCGCGGGGGAGCTTTGCCCGTTCATCCTGACAATAGTAACAAATGCTTATTATAAAGGTATTTTATTCCATATACAGATACCGTATTATATATTATCATGTTAAATATAACACCAATTGTTTTTCCTTACCCAAGAAACAAATGTGGCATTATTCATGAAAAGCCTAAATAGCAGCAAAAGTGATGTACTTAATCAGATTTGTCGATAGATTTGTGTAAATAGTTGTGTGAAAGACATAATTTTATTTAACATTACCGTGGCAAGTTTTTGTATTTGTCCAGTCGCACGGATTACTATTCAACTGGCAGACGTTTCACTGTCCAAAGAGTTGAAAATTTACGAGGCCAGTTCAGCCAGCGGGAAACTGTAAAATAACCTTTGTTGTACACATTTGTTAGAATCACATAACCAGCAATTAAAATTTCAGTGTTTTATGATTAATCTGGTTTTTGGTTGACCGTAATATGACAATAAGTGTGATTGCCTGAAACATTTTGTGATCTATCCAAGAATTCACGGCGCCTTTTTTGTCGATTTGGCGGGACCATGTAACGTAAACGAGCCACCAATAGTAGGTTCTCCGGAGGAACACTCATTGATCTTCTTTTATGACACGAAATAAGAAATCCAACCAAAGGTAAGCTTGTCTTGTCAAGCAGACCGACTGGCTCAGAATGTGTCAAACAGAATTGAACAACTGGTCCGTCAGAAAACACTGCTAATTTGACTGAATCGTACTTTTGTTTGATTGATTGGCCGACTGATTAATTTGGCACATTGATTGATTGGTTAATTAATCGATTGATTAGCTATTAACTCACTACTAATGTACCCTCATTACTACTTATGCCGCCAATACTATCACTACTACTAATGCTACTACTACTACTACTACTACTACTACTATCAAGAAAACAAAATTTGGCTGATTAGTAACAGCCATTGTGTTTTCCAGAGGGTCGTTTGCCAGTCTCGCGTCGAATACGTTATCCCTTTTCGGCCATTTCTGTCGATCTTCTAGAACGGGAGTAGACTAGTGGCAATCCAATAAACTCCAGCTTTTTAACGTAAACGGATTCCCTTTTGTTCGGTTACACTTATGCCGTGGAAATTCAGAGCGCAACTGCCGTCCCAATTCATCTCGAACGATACGTCGAACGCAAATGATGCCTTCTCGAGTACGGCGGTGTACCTCAGGAAACAACCAAGTCAGCCACAACCTATCATCATAACTGAGCCCCATAGCCCAACGTCGAGGCCAGTGACGTTTTGCTCCATCCAGTGCAGCTCTGTGAACTCCTCAGTTGTACATGGAAAGGCAGCAACTCCTGCAAACTCCACTATTGGGAGTAAGTGGATAGAGTGGGGCAACCTGAAGGAGCATTATGACAACCGGCAGAAGGAACGTCAGATGGCACTCAGTATGCCCAACGCGGATGCGCAGATTCTGCCGGTGTGGGCGCGGGTCTTCAGCGAAGGATCACTTGCTAACTCCAGGTCTCATTCGCCATTGATTTTTCGTGGCAGTGAACATTGAAAAAAGTAGATGTATATGTTTCAGATCACCTGCGTAGGTCAAACACGGGGACTTCACGATCTGCGGTAAATCGTTTATGAACATCAGGAGCTGCAGTGGTTCAAGATGACGTATTGCGGCACATCGCTGTCGCAAGCTGCTCAACCAAACGAGTCTTCAACTATGCGAACAGAGCCATTTAGTGCAGAGGCATTGTATGACAACTGACCGCCAGTGATCAGAAATTCAACATCTTGGCCTTCTAATCTAAAGGTCGAGGATTTAAATACTTCCGCGGTAGATCAACTTCTCCAGCTGGTGGCCCAGATTTGCCGCAAGGTCTCTCCCGAAATTGATGCATAAAGTTATTACATTAAAAAACGAAGCAAAATAAGGATAGCAGATAGAGGTATTCATTTCAGCTTAGCTTTTGCAACCACTAACCTAGAATCAACGTGCTCCGGTTTTTGTTGCTGATTAACAGAACCACCCAAGTAAAAAAAAGAAAGGGACATAGGCAGCTGGAAAATAAAATAATAACTTTACAGAAGAGAAGAGACTTCGCTTGTAAGAACGACGTTGGCTGTGGTATTCAATTATATCACCTTTGGTCTCCAACCATTACTTGAAGCAATCTCACGAACCCAAACTATTTAGTTTAACTCCTTCTAAACGAGCCTGTCCACTGGTTAATGTTTTCGTACCTCTTCCCAAGTCATCGACTGAACGCTTAAACCCACCTTCAAATATTAGGTGCCTCGAAGAACGATGTACAACGAGTTAGTCATTCTCTGATCATATTCAAGATGTTCCAAACACCTTAATTTGCTCTATCTTGCCGTCCGTCCTGAAGACGGAACATTAAGACCCAGAAAATAAACACGAATCTCTCAGTTACTCATAAAATTGTCCCCTTTATATTCGATCAGTTATTGTGTAGACAACGATGTTCAAATACTAAAGCCATCCCAAATATTCTGCTATCACTGAATATGCTTCGAAGCCGTGAAGCTGCACTGAACTCAATACTGTGGTGTATACTCGGCCGTCGGTTAGTAATCGATACATCAAACCCAGTACTTCCTTCACAATTAAGAGGTTCGGATTTGAGCCAATCCAATACTGCAACAGCATTTTACATCCCGAAGGTGCAGATCACATTCTTTCAGACGATCGACAAAACTTGCAACTTAGATGAGCCTTCACTCACAAGCACAACATCGTATCCGCATATTACAAGTCACACAAATTCTTGTCGGAACAAATATCAATCTCACTATTCTCACAGGAGAATGGGCTATCATCAGAACCATCTCAACAACAAAGCAAAAAAACGAAAAAAATAAAACAGTGCAACACTGACAAACGCCATTTCTCGTGATGAACTCGGGTGGAAAATCGCCCTCGACTGTTCGCATACAAAGAGTGGATGAGTAAAATGAATTTCTCTGGCACACCGTTCAGTGAGAGACATCGTTAGAGAACTACACAATCGACTGAGTCTAACCTCGTTTTCACATTAACGATGACCGATCGTGAGTGAACGGAAAGTGTGTCTATGTCCTAGGATTAGTGGGATAGTGACAATCTGATCAATACAACCCGAGTCTGGACAGAACCCGGATTGATTCTCACGCATACATCTCTCGCGAGTACTAGATAATCGACGGAGAATAATGCCCGCCAGCACTTTGGTTCCGATACTCAACAAACTCTTCGCCATGTGATTTTCTCATGAGGATCTATCATCCTTCTTGCAAATCGTTACAATCGCCAATTCACACCAGTCTTTAGAAATCTTATCCTCATTCGCAGTGATCTCGGGAACTTTGCTAACTCCCACGTTCACATTTCGATACTGTGTGTGAATAAGGACGGAGACATCCCATCTAGTTCAGAGGCCAAATACCTTTCAATAAAACATTTCTAACTAATCATCTCCATTTCTGACAGAGCATTCCTATCTACCACCTTTCAGACAGACGTGGCAGATTCATCGTGACCACGAGCCAACTGAACGGCACACAAAGTTTTCTATCCAGAACTGTAAACTACACTCCTGTGAGTGAATCAGTTAGTCGTCAAACTCTATAATCATCTCGATTACCATCAACCTCCCTACTCAGTACCCATAATCGGCCGGTGAATTATGCGACTCTCGTCGATAGCCACACCCGTTTCAATTTCCATACATTCATCTTCACAACACCGCTCCCCGTTATTTCTTAAACTCTTGGTCACTTGATGTCTCGGGGGTTTACGCGCCTCATTGTTTGTTGCATCCAGGGCAGGGGAAGGACGAATCCGCGATCATCCGACAGATCAACTGGAGTCGGGACTATCCAACGTTCTTGAGTTCAACACGATATGGAGTCCTGAGTGGTAGTTGCTACTGAACGAAGCACTTCTTCCATTTGCTCCTAACGTTGGCTCGGATCCTGGACATTTTGTTGAAACGAGAACCGCAGTGAACGTTCCGATTAGAAGTGAAGTCGGCGATTATCGTCTCGAATGAACCGTGCAAGACGAGTGACTTTCTTGCTGATGTGACCACAGACTGAATGCAAACAAACGCGAGCACGGACCAAAACGCAGTTTGATTCTCCACACGTGTGCCAGCCTAATCGAAGGTGCTCGAATGATCCACACCACCGGTGACCAATAGCAATGTGATCAATCTGAATCCATGTCCATGTTCATGAAAGTGAAGGTGAAGGTAAAGTTGAAGGTGAAGGGGGACACCAGTTGGGCCGAAGTCGGTTTTCATGACAAAAATTGATGTTCATCCGAAACGGTCTGTGGACATAACAAACTCGTTTGAGATGATCTGTGTTGTCGGTTCTATCGGCTTGGACAGACAATGGACCTTTCATGCATCTTCCCTACTCCGCTAAGTTGCCAACCTAATGGTTAAAGTCATCAGCAAAGACAGCTGAACGCCCACTTCGAATTAATGGAGATAATCGACAATAGGACGTCTTTGGTCTCAGAAGTGCGGTAATCAGTGGTCATATACCCGTATATGACGAACAAATAGCGATCCTCCAATCGGCATTTGTCGACACTGACAGCTCGGTTCGACCGAACTGTTGGCAAATTATTGCTTCCCCGGATCCATTTCATGATCGGCCAGCAAGCTGTCGGTGATCGAAACATCATTCTGACCGCGGGCGTTCAAAACCAGATCACCGGACATATAAAGATTGAATGGAAAGAATTTGGATACACATGATCTACGAATAAATACTGTGGAGACGCGGAGTACCCTTTATTTTAAAACTTTCAAGATCTCTGTGTGACCTTCCGTTACTGCCCACTGGACATCATAGAGTCGGGTACTGTACACGAATAGATTTCTCTTGTGACTTGTTGGGGGGCGACTGAACTGGAACTCATTGTGTGCAGATACAAAGTGAAACTGTGTCGCAATTGAGCGCAACAGTCCAAGTTTATATCTGTGAGTGTGAATTCTCATTTTTCAATTCAGCTTTATTCTGCGCTTTCACCGCATATGCTAACGTTCCAAATGAACTTAAAATGCTTAAAAACATCCCTTGTTCAGGACTGTTTGCAATAGCCACGATTTTGATTACCGTGGGTAACTTTTTTCAAACCATGTTTACAGCCTAATGGATTAGGGGCAACAGTCTACCACTACATGGGTTTTTAACTAATAACTGTGTATGCCTGAGTGTGAGTTTATCATGTTTTGTACGTGTGTGTGTGTACCATCGCCCAAGGAACTTGAATGTTATTACTCTGCATATATTCATTTGTGTTTATATATGTATTCGTGTGTATAATAACCGAGTGCATTGAACCTTCGTTTCCAGTATTGTCCCGGTTGATTAAGTTTAGCCTGACATTGTGGCGAGTGATACTTTCATTCATCAGTGATAATAGTGCTTTCAATATGCTTGCGACCTCTGCTCCGTCATTTCAATTGAAGAATGTAAAGTAGAAGTCGATTGCCGAAGCTTCAATGCACCGAATACCCACGTTGCTGACTGATGTCACTAATGTAATCAGTGATTTTGTTTTTAGCTCTAACGTGGAGTCTGACTGTTAGGTCACACAGAAGTTTCGTTAAGGCTGTTTCGTCCCATGAGCTCAAATTTTCCTCCCTTCTGTATTTAGAGATTCCGAATTTCAACTGTGCTGATGTTTATTAGATTTATTCAGCAAAATGATCACTGCAAGTGATCTTATAAGTGTAACTAATTTGATCATGTCTGTTAACCAACCCTGTCTTGTGGTGTCTGTTGGAACGAATACACTGATCTCGCAGTTCCTGATCACCTCTCGGATAGTCTCTAATACATCCGATCTATATGGAACAACGATCGCGGTTAATCGTCCTTTTGGAACTTCATAGCGCACCATCGGATGGTATCTTGGTCTGAGTCTTATAAATGGAAGGGAGTAGTTACCTTCACAAAGAGCGGCTAGTGCATACCGAATTTCTTTTTTACGTGCATGATCCCATTGTAAAACAGTTTGTCTTTTCGATTTGCAAGCGACAAGATCAATGCACGTTTTATACGAGCAGCCTAGACCAATGGAAAGTTCATATATCTGATTTTATGACTGAGTTTTCAGTGATTACTCATGGTGAAATTTTGGGGCTCATTCAATTATGATGGGAAGTACACGAAGCTGACTATATTTTCAAAACTACCCGCTGCCATCGTGAATTTTATTTAATTACTTTGGTCATTGACACAGTGTTTAGATTTTATAATCATCAATTCCGCTGCAGGTATACGAGTTCGGGTGTGAAAAGTGGTTCCAGTCCCGGTATCGACTCAGAGAGGCCATACAACATTCGCGCCATTCACTTCGGTTCTGAACCATATCTCTCAGCTTCGCCAATCAACAACAACCCTCATCTCTTCCGCCCCAACTACGTAGGCCGAAAGCACCAACCGGGGACAAAACCCAAGCTGACTTCTTCACACCTCTAAGCTAAATCATAGCCTGACCCCAATGTTCCTTCTTCCAGGCTTGCACGGCACGTACAAACGGAGCACGGAAAGGCAGACGATGGTTAGGTATACGGAACTTGAATCTATTGACTACCTCTAACCAATCACCACAAAGGGTTAGTGCGAGCACATGCTTCTGGCAGACTGGAGGAAGTACCTTGCATTTTGAAGGCGCCTGGAGGCCTCAATTTCCAGGCGACCCAACGGGTACTGAATTATTTGTGTTTTATCACTCAGCGAGACGATATCACCGACATGCTCCACCATCTAAAAGACCAGATAACGCGTTCTGCAGAACATGCTCTATGAGAGAGTTGAAAAGAAATGGGGATATAGGGCAGTCTTGCCTTACTTCAGTGGAGATGATAAGGAATATTGAAAGCTGGCCATAAGCCCTAACTCGACCTGACGTATGACGATACAAATATGTGGGGACCGACACGTGCTTCCCAAGTTTTCCCTTCAACAAACAATGCTATAATGCAGACCTATCAATAAAGTTAGAATATGCGTAAATGTCCAAGACCACAATATCGCTGTTCTCTAGAAACTAGAACGGTACTCCAACATCTGTCGGAGGGCAAAAATTTGATGGATGCATCTTCGCCGCACCCTCAAGTGGATACATTCTCTGTGTATCTTTTAACTACGAGCTTGCGTAGTTCACTTGAGGCGTAACAAAATGGCATCACTTTTGACCTGAATTCATTGGACTGAAGTGCAGTGGCTTTCTTTGCACTATAAATTCTTAACCTGCAAAATACCCAAGGATACCGTCGCCCAATCCACATGGAGCAAACATTGATCATAACAATGATACGAGAAACGGCGCCGGATAGATTTACATACCTGTCACCCTGTCTAACCTTTGAAATGTCCCGGTGAGGACAAAATTACCGGGAGGACTATCGAGTAGGCTTGCCTGATGACGGACCGTCTTGTGCTGCCGATTATCCACCTTCGCTTATCCACCAGTAAACCCATCCATCCATCCATCCATCCATCCATCCATCCATCCATCCATCCATCCATCCATCCATCCAACC